>JAOPHQ010004951.1:0-65439 GCA_030340625.1 Merluccius polli
ACTCAGCACCCGCTGCCGCGGCAACACACACACACACACGTCATGCGAGAACCAACTACATCACATTGGGTTCTAGTTGTATGGGTTTCTAGTTTTGAATGCACGATCTGTAATGTCTGTGCGACACCACGGTGGTGATGCATTACAACAACATAACACATCAAACGTTTTAATTACCACACTTTTAAAAGGATTATCTATCAAGGGGGGTTTGATCTTACTGGACACCACAACTTAAAAAGCCAATCATTCCAAAGAGCGCGCGCACACGCACACAAACACACACACACACACTTAGGACTTACAGCCTGGGCTTGTTTGATGAAGTCTAGGATGTCTTCTTTAAGGGCCTGGTGAATCTTGGCAGGTCCCTTGTCATCCCATAGACACACTGCATGGACATCTCTGCATGGAAGACACAAACACATTCAGCGGTACAACTCTCACACCACACAGACACACCAAACAGGCTTTTCCTATTTAGGATTTGACACAGACACCTATCCTTCAGACGGTGTAATAATAGTTGTCCAGTATCATCCTCCTGCAGAGTGGGAACATATAAAGCCAACTACTGTTCAGCGCTGGTTTTATACTAAATCCATCTGAGAAAGATGTAGCCTGACATGATTTCCATGGGGCGTAAAGCTTTTAACAAATCCTGCCGGAAGTACAGCAAGCACAAAGAAAATATACCGTCCAGTTTGTTTAATACTGTCGCTATAGTGAACCATTCCACATCAGCGGCAGCCATCTTGGTGGTGTACGAAAATGCCTCAACGGCGCTCCTCTGTACAGTCATCGTATCAAACCCGCCACGTATTAGAAAGTTGTGAAAGGTCGGCTGCAAATCTGTCTGAATGGGGAGCCAGCAGATTCATCTGGTTACCAGCATATGTAGATGTACCCTGATTGTTCTGTGCATGAGTCACTGTTATGTGTATCTGAGCTACTGCATTGTGTGAATCATCATTGACCTCCCAGAGGCCATCCCAGAAGAAAAGGAAAACTATTTCAGGTAAACAGGAACTGTGTGTCTAAATAAAACTTTTTCACATCGACTTTTATTTCATGTGGGTGAAAATGATTGTGTCTCTCAACATAGCACTACTCTGCAAGGTGTGAATGCCCAGAGAGAGACAGAGACAGAGAGACGACAAGGTGGAGAGGAAAAGCTCTTACGAGAACAAGTCAAACCACTGCTGCTTTGTGACGGGCTCCTGTCTGAGCAGCTTGAGAACGATGGGCCGCATCAAGTCCCACTTGTCCTCAAACTGTAGGGACCCCTTGTTCTAGAGAGACACAGGGTTTGGGGGGGGGAGACAGGGAGAAAGAGAGAGACGAAAAATGTTGGATAAGCAACGGGGACAGGGACGAAAGTCATGAGCGAGTACAAAAAGGAGAGGCGGGAGCGGGTAGAGGGATATAGGGGGTGACAGCGAGAAGGGAGAGGGACGAGAAGTGGTTGGGAGGATAGCAGAGAGAGAGACAGATGGAGACAGAGAGAGACAGATGGAGACAGAGAGAGAGAGAGACAGACAGAGAGAGAGAGAGACAGAGAGAGAGACAGACAGAGACACAGAAAGACAAACAGACAGAGAGAGACAGACAGCCCGACACAGAGGGAGACAGAGAGACAGACAGACAGAGACAGATAAGAGAGACAATTCACAATCACACCGCTGCGTGCTCCAATCCCATACAACAACACGTTTTCCTTTCCGCGGTGAACCGCTAAGCCAGGTCTGTCTGAGGTGAGAGGTGCCTGGAGCTGACCTATAAAGTAACCGTAGAGAGAGAGAGAGAGAGAGAGAGAGAGAGAGAGAGAGAGAGAGAGAGACGGCTAACATGGACCCTACCTGACTCAACACTGTGATTTTAAAATCACCAAAATGACGAAGAGGAAGAAGAAGAAGAAAAACACAAAACCACAACGGATCGGTCGGCCCCTCGCACGTCCCGGGGTCACGGCCACCAGGTCACGGGGTCCGACACACACACACACGCGCACGCACACACACGCACGCGCACACACACACACACACACACACACGGTGCGGCGGCGGCGGCGGCCCTTCAGCACTTCATCTAGCATTAGCTCAGACACCTTACAGCGAGTTACGGTTGGTCCCCCCCTCGCGACTCACGGACAACGGAAAAAACACGGGGGGTTTTAAAAGCCGTGTCGTCTAATCCCGTTTCAGGGGGGGACTCCGGTGCCCCCCCTGAAACGGGATTAAACGACACGCCACGGACCAGAAATGCGATACATAGGGAGAGCTTCGTACCTTTAACAAATTAGACGTCGCCATGTTTCTTCAACTTATCGCCTCTCTCGCGTGTTCTCGCGAGATCGAGCGCGCGGGCGCTGGGCGCGCTACTACAGCTGTGCGCCTGTCTTGGAGTGACGTCACGGGGTCCGGAGCTCGTTATATATATATATATATATATATATATATATATATATATATATATATATATATATATATATATATATATATATATATATATATATATATATATATATATATATATATATATATATATATAAGATAAGATTGCAAGTTGGCGTAAGGAATTTGATGTTGTTATGTGATGCTGTGTGAAGTGACATTGTAGGAAAACACAAATAATAATAATAATAATAATAATAATAATAACAATAATAATAATAATAATAATAATAATAATAATAATAACGATCATAATAATAATAATAATAATCATACAGGAGCCGCTTCAACGCGATTCCTACTATAGGCCTATATTAAGATTAAGATGTACTTTATTAATCCCACATTGGGGAAATTCTTTTATCACTCAACTTTTTTTTTTTTACACACACACACACACAGGCCTGAAATACATGCATACAATTATAAGTTGTACGTTATTAATTCAACCTGGAAACAAATTTAAAATAAATCAAAATAGGAAAATAATCAGTTAGTTTTAATTAGGTGTAAGTGTGTGCTCGCGCGCTTTCGTTTTCCCCTTAATCTAAAATGTTAATTACAATGTAACGATGATTACCACCAAATCGTCAAGGGACGATTTCACGATCGTTATCCTATAGTTTCAGTGAAATCTGTGACTTGTATATTGACTCCCCATCACTTCCAAATCTTATCAGCACACTGTCACGCCTACCTGCTTACATATTTACACACACACACTCTCTCTCTCTCTCTCTCTCTCTCTCTCTCTCTCTCTCTCTCTCTCTCTCTCTCTCTCTCTCTCTCTCTCTCTCTCTCTCTCATTTACATGTCAGCAAATCAATGAGCGATCTTCGCCCTCCAAAAGTGTTGATGGTTAATCATTTAAGCCCCGTAACAGAGCTGTGTGTAGGTATGTGTAGGACTCGCATGTGTGAGCATGTGATTGGCTGACATGCAGTCCCCGGAGGAGGTATCCAGGGTCCGGGACCCCGCACACCGGGACCAGAGGACCGCAGAGACCGTGAGGACCATGATAGGGAGACTGGACATCAGGGGGCTGTTCACCAGGTGAGCCCCTCAGCGGCAGATTCGTTATTTTTATGTAGTCACGTGGTGCGCTGGGATATATGGTCCACATTCATTCACACCTTTTTTTCTTTCTTTTTATTCCTTACTAGCTGAAATACAAATTATCACATTTGAATTAAATCGTGGAGTTGATAAATTGGTGCCATGCATGTATCTGGTTTAGTTGTAGTGACATAAGATGAGATAATATAGGCTATCTGTTAGGTGTTGGGCTGCAGCAGCAGCAGCCTACATTTGATTGATTGGTGCAACATGATTCATATTATTTAATGTATTTTAATATGTCATAAGGATTAGGCCTACAGTGTCTAGAATGCAGCAGAGTGTAATATAATGGATGACTTCGAGTGTATTAACCTTTTAATGCCCACATCAATGTACATTCGTAGTTAATGTACATATTGTAAAGTATTATAAAGTGCAAATATTGGAGATCAAGTCACAAGTTGTTAGTATCATGACATGGCCGCCATGCCATTAAAGCACATTCCTGCTCTCTGAAATTAATTTAATTCAGGCCTAATTAAATGTATCATGAGATGGAAACATGCAGGTCACAGTAAAATCAGACAAAGACTTCATTGTGCTGCTTCAGCAGAGGTCAGATGTCTGCCCATCTGCGTCCATTTTGGGAGTTCCTCCTTTCGGACTGTGACTGTAGTTAAGGGCAATGCAATCTCGACGCATCCATTTGTATTTTCACTTTGTATTGCTGTTTTGCACGAAAAGCGCTCCATAAATGAAGTTGTGATTTGATATTTGATTTAATCCTCTTCAGGCAGCTGGCCAAGACGCTAGCCATGGGCCAAGGCCTGGCCGTGCTTATCTGCGGGACGGCCATAACGTCCCAGTACCTGGCCTCAGACTACCATGTCAACACGCCCATGCTGCAGAGCTTCCTGAACTACGCCCTGCTGTGTGTCACCTACACCCCCATCCTCATCTCCAGGACAGGTAGGCCTGTGCCACAGTCACTAAGAATAGAGATTGTGTACATTTATACAAAAAAATGAATGATGAATCAGTGAATGAATGAATGAAATGAATGAATTCTTTTACTAATGTACCCCCTCCAAGATATACTGTATTTTCAGCCAAGTACCCCTTTCACAGGCACAAAACATTTTGGGGTTTTCATTTTCATTTTGAGTTTAGTGAAAAACATTGGCTTGTACTTACTTTGTTAAGGAGGTATTCAGAGTCAATTAAGGTGGAATTATTTTCATCCCAACATCCCAAAACTTTTTTTTCTTCAAAGTGCCCCCTGCAATCCTTCAAAGTACCCTAGGGGTACGCATACCCCCATTTGAGAAACACTGGTCTAAATCATACAACGTAGAAATCAACCAAACAAACAATGAAGCCCACATGGATACTGAACCTGAGGTGTGTGCCCCTTTAAAACACAGGGGATGGTAATGTGTTGCAGATCCTGAGGCGCCGGGGCTGGAGGTACCTGCTGCTGGGCCTGGTCGACGTGGAGGCCAACTACGCTGTGGTCAAGGCGTACCAGTACACCACACTCACCAGCATCCAGGTAAGCGCTCACCTGGACACACCTCCGCAAGGGTGTGTGTGTGTGTGCTGATGTACTTGGGGGGGGGGGGGGATGTACTGCCAACCTGTTAACCCTGAGGGCGGTGCTGATGGAAAAAAGGTTGAGATCTCCCGCCTTACGTGGTCATTAAGGCGCAGATAGAGAGAGAGATGGAGAGGGAGAGAGAGAGAGAGAGAGAGAGAGAGAGAGAGAGGAGAGAGAGAGAGAGAGAGAGAGAGAGAGAGAGAGAGAGAGAGAGAGAGAGAGAGAGAGAGAGAGAGAGAGAGAGGGAGAGAGAGAGAGAGCTCACAAACACACACACTATGCACCCACACACACAAACACAAAGACCAATGTTCATTGGCATACAAATGTGTGTAACATTGGTGTTCCTATTAGATTCAACAATTGAAGGGAGGTGTGTGTGTGTGTGTGTGTGTGTGTGTGTGTGTGTGTGTGTGTGTGTGTGTGTGTGTTCAGCTCCTGGACTGCTTCATCATCCCTGTCCTGATGGTCCTGTCCTGGTGTATCCTGAAGACCCGGTACCGGCCGGTCCACTACGTGGCCGTCTTCATCTGCCTGCTGGGAGTGGGGGCCATGGTGGGGGCCGACCTGCTGGCCGGACGAGACCAGGGATCCAGTAAGAAGAAGGGCCCTGTGAGAGGGCCGACTATCAACTGACTATCTAATCATGCTATCATCAGGATTGGGATTATTATTATGTAGCATATGAGTAAGGGATAATGTACAGCGAGCCGGTCATTATTATTTCGCAATAATGGCCGACTCGCTGTACATTATCCCGCTTATTACATGGCTACTTACTGAAGAAATTAATAATTTGACACAAAATATAACAACAAAAAGTGAGTTATTAATTTTCATTCAGAAATAACAGACAGCAAAATGCCGTAATTGATCAATCAGAATGGAGTGTTCAACAAAGCCGTATAATATATGGCGTTTGCTTTTATTTAAAACATCTTACAGTACTGTGAGTGCATACATAGGTGGGACTGGGACCCCAGTGGGAAACAAACCCCTAACCCTGGCCACGTTAATGCCATGCTCTACTCATTGGGCTTGTGTGTGTACACATCCAAGTCTTATATGTGTAATATTTTACAGTATGACCTTTTAATAAATTGATAATTGAACTCGATACTCCTTTTCATAAATCAGTGTTTTTTGCCTTTGTTCATTGTGTTCGTCGACAACAAAGCTGAAACCAGAGCTGGGGGGGTCACCTCGTGTCTCTCTTTGTCTCCTCCCAGCCAGTAACATCCTGCTGGGGGACGGCCTGGTGCTGCTCAGCGCCACGCTGTACGCCGTCTCCAACGTGTGTCAGGAGTACACCGTGAAGAACCTGAGCAAGGTGGAGTTTCTGGGCATGGTGGGCCTCTTCGGGACCGTCTTCAGCACCATACAGATGTAGGTCGTGTGTGTGTGTGTGTGTGTGAGAGATAAATATATAAATAAATGTGAATATATATATATATATATATATATATATATATATATATATATATATATATATATACAGTATATATATATCTATATATATAGATATATATATATAGATATATATAGACACTTGTAAAAAAGGTGATGAATATCAGAATATTATTAATAATAATGTCATTATTTTGTTTTCTTTTAATCTATTTTGTATTCATGTTATGCTTGTTCTATTTTTTTGTTATTGTGAAGCGCTACTTTTGTACAGAGCTATGCATCTACAGTTATTGTTATTGATTCAATTTCAATAAATACTAATTTAAATTACTACTAATACATACTAATAAGTATTACCTAATATTGGAAATATAAAATATTTGCAAAATATGAAATATATACAATACAGGTGCCGTGCTGATGGTCTGTATGGTTCTGTGTGTGTTTATAGGGTCATTCTAGAACGACACGAACTGTCCAGTATTCAGTGGAGCTGGCAGATAGGTAAGCAGACAGAAAAATAATTACATTTCACTATTGTATTATGCATTTATTTTACCTGCCGAATGTTCTCTGTCAGGACACAGTAATACAATATGGTTATAAAAAAAAACATAAATACAAGGGTGCAGTCTCGTGGTTAGCATGTTTGACTCCCAGACTAAAGGTTGTCCAGTCTGAAGGCATGGTTGAGCAACATGCTTAACCCCTAGCTGCTCATTGTTGACATGTATCTCAAACTAAAATTGACATTCAAAAAACACTTTTATCCAAAACGTCTGCTCAATGATGAATGATATTTGGGGTATTTTTTTGAGTACTGCCTCATCCCCCCCCCACTCTTTCTCTCTCCCTCTCTCTATCCTCCAGGCCTGCTGTTTGCAGCCTATGCCCTGTGTATGTACACGCTGTACAGCTGCATGCCCGTGGTGGTGGCGCTGACCAGCGCCACCTCCGTCAACCTCTCCCTGCTCACCGCTGACCTCTTCAGCCTCTTCTGTGGCCTCTTCCTCTTCCACTACAGTGTGAGTGGAGGCGCGCGCGTGCGCACACACACACACACACACACACACACACACACACACACACACACACACACACACACACACACACACACACACACACACACACACACACACACACACACACACACACACACACACACACACACACACACTCTCAAATGTTATCGTAATACGCTAGGTTAGATTCTGTACCTGTGATAAAGGGCTATTACTTCAACACTGCACTGTGTGACCTGTGAAGGAAGTGAAAGTGACCGAGAACCTTTGCTAGGATTAAACAGCGGTGTTGTCCAGGTGTACAGTGTAGGTGATACAATAGTAAATCTCTTGCAATAGAGCGTAACAGTGACCGCCCCCTTTTTAACAGCTCCGGTGCCGGAAGTAAATTTCCCATGCATTTATCTCGTCCACTTTTCGTAGAATCCTTATTAAAAGAGTATTAAGCCTTTAACCAAGCCAATCGTTCGTTATGGTAGTCGTGACCATATTATGTTTGATTCGGGCATAAAAAGAATTTAGAAAACGGAAGAAAAGGCAAAGGTACAAGACTGTGTACATTATTTTGTTGACCGAGTGAGGAACTACTCATCCCGAATCAAACATAATATGGTCACGACTACCATAACGAACGATTGGCTTGGTTAAAGGCTTAATACTCTTTTAATAAGGATTCTACGAAAAGTGGACGAGATAAATGCATGGGAAATTTACTTCCGGCACCGGAGCTGTTAAAAAAGGGGGCGGTTAGCTGTAGTCATGAACAGTTGCAATTATTCTGTGTTTGTATGTCCTGGCTCTTACTTTGATATTCTGCACTTAGTATTTTTGCACTTATCTCCTTTGTATTCTAGTAATCGGTTAACTTAGCAATTGGGTGTGTTTGAAACTCGTTCTTGTGAAATCCTTACTCTACCGATAGCGGTTTACTGTTGCACTTTCTTCTAACAAATGTACTTATTGTAAGTCGCTTCGGACAAAAGCGTCTGCTAAATGCCTTAAATGTAAATGTAAATGTCATATAACGCAAGTCTGACGTTTGAAGAATCAAACATGGCGTCTCTATATAAACGAATAATTAACTATACTAACTCGGATTGTTTTGAGAATTTTCTCAAAACCACAATCCCTTCTAGGAGAATGTTTAGTTGAGACTTTGCTTTACATAACTCACTGTTAAACAAGCGCAGCGCTTAGCATCGTTTAGCAATGAATACCCGATGGAATCATTTACTATATATGCATCAACTAAATCTTTCCCCTGCTCTTGTCTCAGTTCTCGGCCCTCTACCTCATCTCGCTGGTGGTCACCCTCGTGGGTTTCGTCACCTTCAACGCTGTGCCTACGCCCACCAGCGCCCCCTCCCCTCCCTCCTGCATCACCGAGGAGGGCGGCTGCTATGACAACCCTGCCGTTAACTTGGACGACGTCAGTGACAAACAGGTAGTAGCTGTGGCTATTATCGTCACCGCGGAGGACGGACAGGGCAACCGGAGGGAGAGTGACAAGGATCCAAGATCCAAAATGGACACAAGGACTCGACCAAACTCAAAAGGACATATCCCAGATGGAGGATATGGGAGCTTTTCTGATGTTGTGTACAGCACTAAAATTTGAGATGGATCCAAGGTCATTGGAGTTTCATTTAGCTGCAGTACTGAAGGGGGTTTGGAGAACAACGGGTCTCAAAATGGAAATCAGAATGGAGCCTAGCTATTTTATCAGTATTGGGTATCTTTTTTTATCTGTTTTTTTCTTATAATTTAGGATCTTTTAAATCAGGGTTTGGGAAATAAAACACGTTCTTAAATCAAATTTCAGTCTTAAATGACACTAAAGGCGTTCCAAAATTAGATAAAAATGAAACATATTGTAGATTATGTCCCATGATGCGCAATTGTAGGATCGTCTGTTCCATGTTCTATGAGGATTTCCCAACACAATTTTCTTTTTAAAGTTTTAGGTAGAATTGTATTTATTATTGCTTTAAATGAAGTGCCAATACTGTGAAAGCACTTTTTACTTTTTTTTAGTTGCAGTTGTACGAAATGGTGAAACAACAAACTTTTTATGTATGTATTTTCTTATTTACTTGAAACAGCCTCATATAAAAATTGTGTTGAACTAAATAAAAGACAAACTATAACCAATATACTGTATATTTAATTATTGTGTTGATATAAAAATACATTGTGCAATTGTAAACAAGTCAAAAATCTGTATTTGGCATCATTTTACCTTGATCAAATCCAAATGTCCAATTTAAGGCTAAATGACGAAAACCGATAAAGCAATAATGATTCACGTGTGCATGTGCATGATGCAGAATGCGCACACAGATGTACGTACCCACGCACGCCTGTGTTTAGGAGTTACACGTTCGCACAAACGCGTGGTCTGCATGGCTGAGTTGTACTCATCACACACAGACATACGTACGTACGTTCATGTGGGACTTTTAGTCAATAATCACATGGACGTACATACGTGTGTCTAGTCCCACGTGACCCTTTTCACCCCCCATACACACACACACACACACACACACACACACACACACACACACACACACACACACACACACACACACTCTCAAATGTTATCGTAATACGCTAGGTTAGAGTCTGTACCTGTGATAAAGGGCTATTACTTCAACACTGCACTGTGTGACCTGTGAAGGAAGTGAAAGTGACCGAGAACCTTTGCTAGGATTAAACAGCGGTGTTGTCCAGGTGTACAGTGTAGGTGATACAATAGTAAATCTCTTGCAATAGCACATCATAGTACACCAAGATGCAAAAGTATATCTTTTATTGCCAAATCCATGGTCTGTGTCAGGTTGACCTACAGTAGTTGAGTAGCTGATTGACAGGGTCACATTAACTGTAGTCATGAATAGTTCTGTTCATGACTACAGCTCAGAGTCAAAGTGTAACCGTGTCATATTTCCACAAGAGTCTCAAGACCCACCTGTTCAGAGTTCACCTGGACAAAAGATAAAATCTTAGCCTCCTTCCTGTCAATCAGCTAGTTGTAGTTGCAGTTGTACAAAATGGTGAAACAACAAACTTTTTATGTATGTATTTTCTTATTTACTTGAAACTGCCTCATATAAAAATTGCGATGAACTAAATAAAAGACAAACTATAACCAATATATATTTAATTATTGTGTTGATATAAAAATACATTGTGCAATTGTAAACAAGTCAAACATCTGTATTTGGCATCAGTTCACCTTGATAAAATCCAAATATCCATCAACCACTTATTTAAATGCAAGTGTACCACCATTGGTGTCACTATCCTGGGCAACAAAGGGTTAAACACAAACTAGCTATGTGACAAAACAGATTTGATACTGGATGGAAAAACTGTTGGTATGGTGTGTCTAGAGGGACATTTTTCATTGTCCTTTTAGTGACTTCAACATTATGAACATTATGAAGAACCACAGTTTAAAGAATCTGCAATAAACGCTGCACACCCCCACCCAGCCCTGGCACATCTAGCGCACCAATCAAAAGTCACAGTTATTTAGCCCTTAGCTAATGTCACTGCACGTTACTTTAGCCAACCACACTCTTTAGCATAGCTTAGCGAGACCCTGGTTAAGGTCAGGCTCATACAGGCAACCAGGAAAACCATGAGTGTGGTCTCAGGAAGCCATTTAGCGGTCAAACCTCAACAGCCTCCTCCTCCTGACCTCCTCGTCAGACAGGTCAAAACCATAGGGGGGAGGAGCGGCATCTCCCGGACTGAATCCTCCTGCATGGCATTAACACAATATAAATGTATTCAGAATAGGGCTGGGCAATATATCGATATTATATCGGTGTCGTGATATGAGACGAGGTATCCTCTTAGATATTGGATATCGTAATATGGCAGTGTTGGCTTTTCCTGGTTTTAAAGGCTGCATTACAGTAAAGTGATGAAAAAAATTAGAAAATACTCAGTACTTTTCATTTGTCAAGTATATAGACTATTTATTTATTTATTGAATTACCATAAAACATGCTATATCGTGATATATATCGTTACCGAGATATTAAATGACCTATATTGCTATAGAAGAATCACTCAGCCCTTTTCAGATTACAATTTTATATAATAATAATTATCCACAAAAATGTATATCACAAAATATAATTTATACAATTTTGTTTTAGCTGACAAATCTATATGATTAAGCCGTTTTACCATACTTTGAGAGCATTTTGACAGCTACACCTGCACTATGTAACTTAGCAATTGGCCGTGCTTGAAACTTGTTCTAGTGAAATCCTTACTGTACCAATAGCGATATATATATTTGCACTTTCTTCTGACAAATGTACTTATTGTAAGTCGCTTTGGACAAAAGCGTCTGCTAAATGCCCTAAATATAAAATGTAAATGGTCAGTATATCTCCTACCTGTGTCATTCATGCTGTTCCTCAGGGCTGTGTCGTACTGCTCCTGCTCCGTCATCCCCCCTGTGTAGTCCGCCCGGCCCCCTGTGTAGTCTCCATCCGGGGGATAACCTGACCTAGTGTGCCCACTGTACCCTACACACAGACACAGACACACACACACACACACACACACACACACACACACAGACACACTCTCAAATGTTATCGTATACGCTAGGTTAGATTCTGTACCTGTGATAAAGGGCTATTACTTCAACACTGCACTGTGTGACCTGTGAAGGAAGTGAAAGTGACCGAGAACCTTTTCTAGGATTAAACAGCTGTGTTGGCCAGTCAGGTAAATAAAAAAATAAAAAAATAAAGATGTCCTGTGTTACAGTGCTATAGCTGCCATTGCCACTATGGTGTGTTGTTATTAAATACTGTACCTGAATAGGAGTAGTTTGGTTGGGAATATCTGCTTGGCCCAGACACCAACCCTGTTAAAATTAAAAAGAGGGAAACACCAAAAACATTAGGTGACAAAAACTTTAATTTGTCATTTCTCTCAAACACTCCCACCCACTCACACACATACACACACTCCCTCTCACACACCTGCACATGTCTTCATGATGGACTTGAGTGGACCGGCGGTGTAGAGCAGACCCACCAGGATACCAGCCAGGTGACCAATCAGGGACGTCCTGTACAGACAGACACAGTACACGGCCAATCGATGTTGTTTATGCGTGTCCTCAAACTGACACACACACTAAAACAGAACGATAAAAACTGCTGACTCACCCAGGATTGGTTAGGTGAATCAACACTAGCTCCACCCAGCTCGCATAGCGATTGGCTACAGGGAAGCCCATCACATAGGTCACACCCCCTGGGTGGTAGTGGTTACTGAGGATCTTCAGGGCAAACAGAACACCTACATACACAACATGGTTATTCAATGTACTTTACAATGACATAAAACACAGTGTTTCCCCTCCATGAATACGGCAGTGTGACAGAATCCAGCCCTTCTTAGTATGTGTGTGTGTGCGCGCGTTTGTTTGGGTGTCTATTTGTGTGTTTATCGGTTTGCTTTATTGTGCATGCACGAGCATGCATGTGCATCTTTGCATGGATGGGTGGATGGATTTGCAAATGACCATCCATCGAATTACCGAATGTAAATCCAAGTGAAGCTGGTGCTCGTCTTGGATAGAGAGGCTTGAATAATCCCAGAAAGACCTCCTGGCTAGACTTGTGAATACAATCTTCACGTTATAGACAAAACGATTTTGTTTATATATATATATATATATATATATATATATATTAGGGTGCATCAGTTGCCCCCTAAAAATGAAAAGTTCCTCCGATCATGATGCATTTTTGTTTTTATGTTCCTTTTGGTAAGAAAACACACTGGGTGAAATATTTTGACAAAATTCAAAAGTTTAATGGTGGTGTTCTGCCAATTTCTGCTCCCTTGTCAGATTTTGCTACCGTAGCGCGACTCGATAGCGGACTCTATCAAATCATGCTACCCATCAGAAAATGCTACCTTACGTCACAAGCGTGACGTAAGGTACGCTTGTGATCTGTAGAACAATCACCTCTATCAAATAATGCTCCCACTGCAGAATCACGTTATTTTACACCACTACTCACCCTATACACCCTGTACACTGTTGATGCTGTTTTATAACGTATATTGAAGATTTCAGCAGTACAGTATGTGCAATGTACGTAATGTAAAAATAATAAACACAAAAAAACCCATCAATAATCAATTAAACTAAATAACTTCAACAAGAAAAGTGTAGCAAAGTATTGTTAAAACTTGTATATATTTGTGAAAGGGATTCTGTGTGTGTTTATACAGTATATGCAATAGATAAGAATTATTCAAAAGATCCAATAATAAAAACAACCAAAAGATCTCAAATCTCTATTTTATTGTAAGGCATTTCTTGCAAATATATAGGCTACAGCCTTTTTTTCATGGGCATATTGGGCACACTCAAAATGTGCCCACCGACTGCACAATTCGCACGGCACCTACCAAATAAAACAATTAAAAGAGCATTACAATGAGATACATTGTATGGTATTATGCACACACATTTTTGAGTAAATGAATAATACAAAGCACATATTTTATGTCATACTTTACCTTTTCAATGCTCTCATCTGCATTTTCTTTGGCAAAGGAGCACACCACACAGAAGTCCTCTGCATTCCCTAGAAACAATAGTTTTCATAAGCTTTTAAACTGTGGCAACTCCAATCATTCTGTGAGTAAATAAATCATGGTACACTACAAATGTATAATTTGTGAATACAAAATAAAATACATTTCAAAAAAGTATTCACACACATAGTATACTTAAATATATACGTGTATATGTGTCACAAATACCTCTATTGTTTATGCTATATAGACACTAAAAGCATTGTTTTCTGTAGCACTGAACAAATGACGACTAAAATAAAAGTGTAATAGTTATGTTGAACAGTGTAAAAAGTAACCTTGCTGTATAGTACATTACCCACACAGACTGATCACCTTATGTGCCTGAGGTGAGGGAATTTGTATGGATTTTGACTACGAAACTGTTTTGATAGCACTGCTCTCGTGCAGTGTTTGATGCACGAGAGCAGTGCCATTGTACAGTGTAACATGACAAGATGTCGTCACCCCCCTCCCCCTCCGACGAAATCTCCGCTCCCAGACCCGTAAAGATAACACACATATATCATCTTATTTCTACATTCAGCAAAAGTGTGCACATATTTACGTGCTTACAGGTGAAAAGGCGCAATGTTAAACACATTTGTAAGATAATTGCGCAGTTAAAAACATGTTTTAAAGAAAATACTCACCATCAGCCTAAAGGTAGCAGAAACTGATCGGTGCGCACGCAGGATCGTGAATTTTCGAGATGCGCATGCGCAGAACAACTAGGTAGCAGGATTTGATGGGTAGCAGATATTGGCAGAACAGTGGCACCAGGAGCTCAAAGTTATGGAAAAAGCCGCTATTTTACAACTTCTATGACAAAATTTCGATCACTTTTCATGAAACATTATGGCACCTTATAGAGTATACCAAATATCTTAGATACTGTAGACAGTATGTCTAGAATGTCTAAAATTTTTGGAGGTTTATTTTAGGGTGTCACTAGCATTCTATCAGTGCTGCCTATGCATATGCTAGCCCCTATTATAATGATGCTGGATTACCTGTTTTCAAGACAACTGAAGATACAAGTGAAATGTTAAGAAGCAAATTCTCAATGTCTATTTTCTATGTGGCCGTCTCAAATTTGGAACCATTACTCTGTCTTTTGCTACAACTTGCACAATGTTCTGGAATCTCTCTTCTATTGTGGCAGAACCAACTTTCTCATGGGCTAGTTTAACCCCACGCTCTGCTACATCATTTGTCACAATGAAGTTTGTAAGTGTTGCCTTTATCCTCTCGTAAGATGTCAAGCCATCCCATTGTGACACTGGTGTTGAGAGCAGATGTTCATCAAATATATCAAAAGCTGCAAAGAACAGCCACGAGTCTTCAACTATGAAGTTTTCCAGTTTGAGGGCCACAGCTTCCTCTGGTAGACTTGGAAAGCATGGTTTGCCGTAGTCTGTTCCTGTCCTGTTCCTGGGGGTAGCAGCCTTTGGGAAGCTCAGCAATCTATCCACCATAGCCTGCTTAGTGGATGTCTGCACTCTCTCACTGAACAGAGCAAGTGGTACAAGCTCTGCTGTCAAATACCACAGGTGGTTTGAGAAGGTCTTAATTGCAATTTGAGCTACCTCTCTATCGACTTCTTTGTACAAGTAGAGATCTTTGAGTAGTTGCAGGTCATTTTGCGTTGCAGATGTACCAGAAGAGCAGGTGAACCACCATTTTGCATAGACGAAACAAACAAACTTCACCAATCTTTGAATGCGAGGGAGTTGTCTGCCACGCTTGTCAACCTAATACAAGACTTCTACCATAGAACATGTATGAAGCTTCTAAGTTGAAGAACTTTTCTTCTAATGGATCATGCAAAAGGTTTGTTCAAATGAACTAGACTGGAAAGTATATGATACTGATGGATTATGAGAGCCACATTTTTAGTACATATTCTAAATATATTATCAAGCACAGTTTGAGTTTTAGCTGTTCATTGAATCATTGTTCAACTACTTTTAAACAATACAAATGTATTATGAATCACATTAATGCTTCTCAATCCCTTGCAAAGGTTCTTAACATGATCTCTGGGTCACAAGAAATCAATAAATGGAGTCCAACATTGTGATTCAAACCTAACGCGAAAACATAAAATGCGCTTTTTTTTGGCAAAAAATGAACCTCATGGTGCCACCATTAGACTTTTGAATATGGTCAAAATTTTTTACAGGATGTCTTTATTGGTAAAAAGGAACACCCAAACAAAAATGAGAATCAGATTTTATGAAAGTGAGGGCAACTGATGCACCCTAATATATATATATATATATATATATATATATATATATATATATATATATATCCATTCCTTGTCCATGTCCTAACATGAATGTCTGCCCTCACGTGAAAGAGTACTCTATTAATATTATTGTATAGCTCTCCTTTAAAACAAAAAAAATAAACATTACACTAAATAATCCAATGGGCATATAAAGTGCAATAATCTTAACTGACACACCCACATACATACATACATACATACACACACACACATAATATATAGAAATAGAGGTATAAACACACACACACACACACACAGCAGGTTATCAACTAAATTTACATGAATTAAATCAATGTTTGTCATTTGCAAATCCATCCAGCCATGCAAAGATGCACGTGCATGGGGTGTATACAACTTATACCTAGTAGCTCGTATTAGCTATCACTGAGCCTTCAAGTTCTTCCAACCATGGGGTCCAGTCGTCTCGTCTGCAGCTTCATTGGTAGGTAATTAGCGCATCACTACTTTATTTTTCATTGAGATCATTATATTTAATTCATTCAAAGTAGCTCGCCATCGACGTTTTGACAGATTCAAAATGTATGCATTTTATGTATCTCTCTCTCTCTATATATATATATCTATATCTATATATCGACATCTATATATCTATATCTATATATCTATATATCTATATATATATCTATATCTATATATCTAGATATAGAGAGAGAGATAGATAGATAGATAGATATAGATATAGATATATAGATATAGATATATATATATATAGATGTATAGGAGTATTTATATATTATTTCTCATACCCCAGGTATTGTCATCCACCTCTGGAACACTCCTGGATTGTCAGGTATTTCTATGCACCCCATGTAGGGTGCGGCAAGGTATCCAAGCATGCAAGTATTTCAATACCTTTTGAACACTAGAATGTGACCTAACAAACTATTCTGTTTTTTCACTTTAAGCCGCATCCCGCGTTAACATAGCGCTGAACGGCACAGCCATGCAGTCTTCAACTTATGAGAATTGGCATGCTTCAGAAGCAATCGATGGGAATGGCGACTCTGAGTCCGGGGATTACAGCTGCACCCATACCTTGCTAGAGGACAAACAATGGTGGAGGGTCCAGCTGCCCGGTGTTTATAAGGTGGCAGAGATCGAGGTCACCCATAGGGAACATTTCAAAGAGAGGATTATCGGCACGGAAATACTCATTGGGAATTCAGCAGAGAACTTCGGCAACAACAATCCCAGGTGAAACACTGGAAGTGGAAATCCCACCTACCAGTCAGTCCACCCAATAGTACCCATGTTGTCTATCCAATACTGGGGAAGCATAGTGGCTAGGGTGTTTGATTCCTAGCCAAAAGATACTTGGTTCAATCCCTAATGTCTACAGCCTACCAGTAGGCATCCTTCAGCAATATCCCTCACCCCTACCTGCTCCTTAATGACCTGTATCTGAATTTACTGGATGTCGCTTTGGAAATTGTGTAGAGTAAATATTAAATATAAAAAATATATATATTCAAATATTAACCAGGGCTGTGTTAGAATTGGTCCACTTGTGTGCTACGTTAGTGCACTATTGATGAAAAAATAATTCTTTTTAGACACTTCTTGACAGCAAAGTATTTGGTTTAATGGGGGGTGATCATGGGAAGACACACAGGCAGCATTTACCAAGCATCTTCAATGAAGCAATGAAAGTCCATGACATTTATAGGGAAATATTACATTGTCACAAACAACAGAACTACCTGAGCTACTGGCATCCTCTTATACTGGCGAGTGTGGGCAGTTGGACTCCGGTTTCCGATACCTACTGTCCCCCAGGCTAATGTATCTGCTCCATCTCCCCCCTCTGTGGCCCCTCTTTTCCCCAGGTGCGCCATCATCTCCAACAGCAACCGGATTCAGACCTTCCAGTGCAGGGGAATGACGGGGCGGTTTGTGAACTTCTACAACCCCTGTGGGCCAAACATTGTGACGTTGTGCAACGTCAAAGTGCACGGAGGTAGGAATCCCAGAATCAAATGTCATCAAAGGGGGACCGGCGTACCAGTGCAACTGTTGGGCAACTGTCATTGTTAACCGCCAGCGGTCGAGTGTTGCTTCTGCTAAAGTGGACCTGAAACTCCCTAGTCACCATGCTTTTTGGTTTCCTCAGAGTTGGTGCCCCCTCCACCCTCCACCAGCACCCTGGTGATGGGTAGGGACGTCACACTGGTGGTTGGGAAGCGGCTGTGTTGGTCGGACGCCGTGCTCTACTGCAGAGACTTTCACTGGGACCTGCTGAGCATCAGGGGCCCAGAGGAGCAGGAGATGATTCAGCAGCTGGTGGCTCGTGCCCCCTTTCCGCCAACCAGCCACCTTTGGGTGGGCCTTCGCAGGTACTTTGCTGTGTTTGCTGTGCCTTACAGTAGTGTGTATCAAGCCAACAAGTCTGTCTGCCCTTACGTTCGTCCGTCTATCTATCCATCTCGCTAACCACCTAGTTTGAAAAAAAGGTATATCTTTGGCTGTTGTTACGTTCCCGCCCAAGTAACTCTTTCAATGTCGGTACGGTAGGTCCATTATGAGAAGCTCCTGGTTTTGGATGACCGGTGAACCAATGAGCTTCACCCAATGGGAGCAGGGCCCCGTCTCCTCACGCCCCCCCAAGCCCCTGTGGCAGCGTAGCCAGTATGGAGCCTTCCACATGGAGCCAACGCTACTGCGATGAACATCTTAATTTCATCTGTTTTACAGGTTGGTGTCCAGCCTATTATATTTTTTGCACTCCTTTGCATATTGTTTTTACCTTTTCCTCTCTTCAACATTTATAAACCTGTGCCATGAGCTGCCTGTATGTTGGGGGTCTTTCCTGACACTATTATCAACCCTCTTGTATTTCCATCTTTGCAGGTCCAGCTGAAGGAGTGAAGAAGGTGCGCTTCTATAGTTCCACAAGAGCACCAAAAAGCTGTGGTGCTTAGTAGTGTCATTTCTGAATGCTACATTGAGCTAGCTAGCTATAGCTAGCTCTATCCTTAGTATTGGTATTTAAATCACTTGACATTGCAAACATTTATTTTGGGCTAACATAGCATGTAGGCTACATTTACTTTACTACATAGTCAATTAACTACATTATGAGCAAAAGTAGCAATGCAATTTCATTAAGCCGTTGCTTCGAAATGTGGAGATTGTGAGATCAAGATGGCATCCTAGGGCTAAATAAAGTATCCGTGTGTCTCTATCTGTCTGTCTGGATTGTGTGGGTTTCAGGTGGGAAAAACATGCCAGGGTTGGGGAAGTTATAATTATTTGCTCCTCCATTTCTGATAATGAAATGCAATGGCATTAAGAGAGTCTGACGAATTTCCAAGTGAAACTGGTAATTAGCAGTTAGTGTGGACGATTTGGGCAAAAAGGATATATATATAAAGCTGGGTTTAGCACAGCAGTGTATTCCACATTTCCACATTCCAACATGCAAATGTTCAAGTAAACTTAAACAATTACATCCCTAAAACAAAACAACAAAGGAACTTACTGAGTCTGAGATATGGGCTTTTTTATGGACAGGACAGTGAAGATAAATGGGATTTGGAAAGAGAGAAGGCGTGACCACGTAGTGTAGTCGAGCCACCATACAGTGACATGTGAGTGCAGGTACAGAAGGGGTGTATTTGTGTGAGCGGTACATCATACCTGAGAAGCCCACAGCACACTGTACACTGTAAGAGGGGTCATCGGTAAGCTCCGTAAGCCCCGCCTCCAGCCCCAGGTACACCAATCCCGTGAGCAGAGAGAAGACGGACAGCACATAGAGGAACCAGGCACTGCCGAGACGTCGCTCCAGGTGGACGCCCTTCCACAGGAAGGAAGTGAGGTTGAAGTACAGGTGCCAATCATCTACGTGGTGTAGCGGGGACAGGAAGAGGCGGCGCCAGTCGCCATGCCAATAGGCCTTCTGGACACTCACACACGCCTGAGGACCAGAGGGGGAAACAACGTAGGATTAACGCACACATTGTTGAAATGTACCATCTCTGATCAATTTAGGACACACTTTGTACCGTCTCTGTTGTAACTTTTGACATCTCTTTTGAGGTTTTCCTATAGCTACTACTACTAGTTGTTTCTTAGAAACCTGGGGCCGTATTCACAAAGCATTTTATCTTACCGCTAGGAGTGCTCCTAACTCGCGCTAAAACATTTTACGTAGGAGTTTTTTCTTAAAAGTTATTCACAAAGCCGCTGAGACCTACTCATACTAAGGATAAATCACTAAGAGTGAACTAAGAGTGACGCGCCATTGCTATGGATTACGTCGATTCTCGTGCACGAGTTTGGAAGCGGTCAGTACGGTGATTGGTTGTTCAGAGCGGTCTCTGTGGAAACGAGCCCACTGAATCACCGAAGAACAAGGAAATAGCCTTGGCTAGAAATTCCTATCAAATAGTTATGGACAGTGCAGTTAGCAGAATACACGCATGATGACAAGTTTGTGCAGACCACGATAATGACGTTGTAGCCTATATGCACGTTAAAGAGAGAGAGAAAAAGCAAACAATAAAAATACGTAAATTGCATTAATTCAAGGAGGCAATTAAAAGCACACTGCAAACTATTATCCAATGAGCATATCTCCACTATTCAACACTTTAAATAACAGCCCATACCGGAGGTGGAGAGTGGCGCATACAGTGATCACTATACTTTCCCTCTCTGGGCTGAGGCGTATTTCGCCGTGCAGGACATGAAATCGATTTCGTGTATTTTTGTGTGCCCTAACATATATGGAGGAAAACAGTAAACAATAGGCTAATAATAATAAATATCGATTCAACAAATAAAAGGCGACAAAGAGCTAATACGATGTTTTTTACGCATAGGACTAAGCGTAATCTTACATGTTATACTTTAACTGCTCCCGGTTGTGGACTGAGATAGGGTGTCAAGACGTCTTGCAGGGACAGCCGCTGTCACCCAGCAAGACACTCAACTGGTACATGGTGCCTCACGCCTCAGACCGCTCTCCATTAAAATACGCGGATCACGGGTAGACCCTGCAGGCCACTTTGCAACCACATCAAGAATGTTAAAAGTTGCATCAACAACAATCTGCGTGTTGATGTATGTACTTTTCTTCTTCTTTCTATTGACGAACACGTCCTCATCTTTTGATGGCGCAATTATTTGTATGTGCGTCCCGTCAACAGCGCCGATCACACCGGCATACCTGCTGCCATGAAGTTGGCTTTGATCCTGTGTAGTTGTTGATTGTCCAAAGGAAACCGGATAAACTGTTGGATGATATTAATGGTATTATTTCAGCCTTAACCAACTTTGAACTGAGCTCTGTCAGCTCTTCTAGCCTGTATGTAAATATATGATCATTGTGGAATCGTGTGTGTGTGTGTGTGTGTATATTTACATATATGTATGTAGGCTACATATATATATATATATATATATATATATATATATATATATATATATATATATATATGTGTGTGTGTGTGTGTGTGTGTATGTATTTTTTATTCTATTTTTATTATTTTATTATTATTGTGTTGTGTTGGTGTTATGGACCTTTCATGAGATGTGTCCTTAATAAAGTTTGAATTTAATTGAATTGATATGTGGTCTACAGAGCGCGTTGATGGTTGTTACTTTTAGGCCTAAAATACTTTGTGAATTGCTCTTAGTGAAAAAAATTAGGAGTCCTAAATGTAAGACTGACGTTTAGGAGTTTCTCCTAAATTCGCCAGTTAGGAGCTACTTTTAGCGCTAAGATCCTTTGTGAATACGGCCCCTGGTTGTGCAGCACATAATTGGTGTGTGCGTTACCTGCATCAGCGGGGCAGCCGGGAACAGGTACAGGTAAACGTTGAGGCCCAGCACACCCAGGGTGACGGGGGGGATGTTGTCCAGGCCCACCTGGAACAGCTGGGAGGCCAGCAGCAGTAGACCCAGCTGCGACCCCTGGTGCCGGTGCCGCCGCTGCATACTGAACCCCTGGGAAGCAATGAAGCAATTACAGTGAGGCTTCTTTGTGAATATCTGCCTAAATAATGTACCTGCCAAGGCCACTTCCCCCTAAAGTTACACATTCCTCAATGTATCTCGTCTGTACCACCAGAACATATGTCACACCCTTATAGTACACAAGTACACACTTATAGTACACAAGTACACACTCATAGTACACAAGTACACACTCATAGTACACACTTATAGTACACAAGTACACACTTATAGTACACACTTATAGTACACAAGTACACACTTATAGTACACAAGTACACACTTATAGTACACACTTATAGTACACAAGTACACAATTATAGTGCACAAGTACACACTTATAGTACACACTTATAGTACACAAGTACACACTTATAGTACACACTTATAGTACACAAGTACACACTCATAGTACACACTTATAGTACACAAGTACACACTTATAGTACACAAGTACACACTTATAGCACACACTTATAGTACACACTTATAGTACACAAGTACACAATTATAGTGCACAAGTACACACTTATAGTACACAAGTACACACTTATAGTGCACAAGTACAGACTTATAGTACACAAGTACACACTTATACTACACACTTATAGTACACAAGTACACACTTATAGTACACAAGTACACACTTATAGTGCACAAGACACAATGAAACATACATAGGCATTACCTATAAAGTCTATAAAGTCTATCCGGGTTCTTCTCCCTTCTTCCGTGTTTTAAACAAGACACTAGGAACCGCCCACGGCTGAATACAAGTGGTTGGACGGCCGGCTCGGTACCGTCCAGGCGGGACGGGGTTTTAGTGGGTCGGTACCGGGCTCCTGCTGCGCATTTTCGTCAGCAACTGAAACGGCAACGTTTTGAACCGGTCATTGTGGGATGACGAAATGTCACGTGATCACAACAAGCTGTGACGTAGTAGGGCGACGCGTAGTTTTACAAGAGATTGTAAATTGGGGTTTTGTTTTGTTTATTTCATCGGGGATAACAAAAATGTATAGCTTTTTCGGTTGCGTTATTAATCACTCACACACACACACACACACACACACACACACACACACACACACACACACACACACACACACACACACACACACACACACACACACACACACACACACACACACAGTGATACGGGTATGCTTTTATGATACAATATAAAATGTTGTAGCTCTCTGTCTCCCTCTCTTGGGTGCTTGCTGGGTTACGGGTTAGGGTTAGGTATGGGTTAGAGGTTAGGTATGGGTTAGGGTTAGGTATTTGTTAGGGTTAGGTTAGGGTTAGGTATGGGTTAGGGTTAGGTATGGGTTAGGGGTTAGGTATGGGTTAGGGGTTAGGTATGGGTTAGGGTTAGGTATGGGTTAGGGTTAGGTATGGGTTAGGGCATGGTTTCTCAACGGGGGCGGTACCGCCCCCTGGGGGGCGTTATAAACATTTTGGGGGGCACTGGACGCGTGAGGGCTGGTATGGGGGCGCTCAGGCACGAATGGGGGCGCCATAATTTGGCTTGTACAAAGTTCATTTGAACTCTACATTTTAAACTTTCATGGTTTCCCAACTAAAAATAAAGCTGCTGTCTGAGACCAAGAACCCGAGTCTGCTGCTTCCACTGCTGGGTAAAAGGGAGTAAACCCCGACGTCGCCCCTGGAGATCTCCCCTCTGCTCCCTGATCACGATCGGACAAGCCGAGCAGGAACGGTCTCCATAGTAACGCCCAAACAAATCCACCACAGCAGCAGCGAAACCCGGGAAACACAAACGCTACTTTTGACAGCTGTCACCTCATCTTCGTGGGCTAAAACTTAAATAACCAATGAAAACGTACACAAGCACGATAATGTAACCACAATTAATCACACACAACATTACAATCAAAGAGGGATGCACCGAATATTTGGTAACCGAATATATTCGGCCGAATATTGCAAAAAAAAAAAAATATTCGGTATTCGGTGGAATGAGTGAAAAACAAGGCCGAATATATATATTAAATATTAGCGCCGCGTTTTAATGACGCAAGCAAACAACGTGCAGTGACGCGGCACGTTTTACTGACGCAATGAAAGAACGTGCAGTGACGCGGTAAACATAAACACAGATGTCGGCAGTGTGAAGATATTTCAAAGTTACGGAGAACAAAAAAAGAATTGCAGTTTGCAGCCGAAATACACTCACCGGCCACTTTATTAGGTACACCTGTCCAACTGCTCGTTAACGCAAATTTCTAATCAGCCACATGGCAGCAACTCAATGCATTTAGGCATGTAGACATGGTCAGGACGATCTGCTGCAGTTCAAACCGAGCATCAGAATGGGGAAGAAAGGTGATTTAAGTGACTTTGAACGTGGCATGGTTGTTGGTGCCAGACGGGCTGGTCTGAGTATTTCAGAGACTGCTGATCTACTGGGATTTTCACGCACAACCATCTCTAGGGTTTACAGAGAATGGTCTGAAAAAGAGAAAATATCCAGTGAGCGGCAGTTCTGTGGGCGCAAATGCCTTGTTGATGCACCTGTCAGCACCATGGCTACCTGCCTTGCACTGCTGGTTTCTTTGGAAGCTAAGCAGGGGCTGGTCTGGTCCATCTCTGGATGGGAGACCAGTTGGTGCTGGCAGTGGTGTTGGAGGGCCAGTAGGGGGTGCTCATCCCTCTGGCCTCTGTAAGATCCCCAATGCCCCGGGACAGAGACGGGGACTCCGTCCCGTCTAGAGCACCGTCTTTCGGATGAGACGTTAAACCGAGGTCCTGACTCCCTGTGGTCACTAAAGATCCCGTGGCACTCATCGCAAGAGTAGGGGTGCAAACCCCGGTGTCCCGGCCAAATTCCCAACCCGGCTCTTGTACCAACATGGCCACCTAATCATCCCCTGGTCTCTAATTGGTTAGTTTCATTCCTCACCTCTCCGCTTAGCCAGTGTGTGGTGAGCGTTCTGGCGCATACTGGCTGCCGTGCATCACCCAAGTGGGTGCTACACTCTGGTAGCGGATGAGGTGTCATATCTCCCCCACACACACACACACACACACTATGTAAGCGCTTTGGGTGACCTCCAATAAAGCGCTATATAAATCCAATCAATTATTATTATTATTATGATGCTAGAGGTCAGAGGAGAATGGCCAGACTGGTTCGAGCTGATAGAAAGGCAACTGTAACTCAAATAACCACTCGTTACAACAGAGGTATGCAGAAGAGCATCTCTGAACGCACAACACGTCGAACCTTGAGGCGGATGGGCTACAGCAGCAGAAGACCACACCGGGTGCCACTCCTGTCAGCTAAGAACAGGAAACTGAGGCTACAATTCGCACAGGCTCACCAAAATTGGACAATCGAAGATTGGAAAAACGTTGCCTGGTCTGATGAGTCTCGATTTCTGCTGCGACATTCGGATGGTAGGGTCAGAATTTGGCGTCAACATGAAAGCATGGATCCATCCTGCCTTGTATCAACGGTTCAGGCTGGTGGTGGTGGTGTAATGGTGTGGGGGATATTTTCCTGGCACACTTTGGGCTTATTAGTACCAATTGAGCATCGTGTCAAAGCCACAGACTACCTGAGTATTGTTGCTGACCATGTCCATCCCTTTATGACCACAGTGTACCCATCTTCTGATGGCTACTTCCAGCAGGATAACGCGCCATGTCATAAAGCGCGAATCATCTCAGACTGGTTTCTTGAACATGACAATGAGTTCACTGTACTCAAATGGCCTCCACAGTCACCAGATCTCAATCCAATAGAGCACCTTTGGGATGTGGTGGAACGGGAGATTCGCATCATGGATGTGCAGCCGACAAATCTGCAGCAACTGCGTGATGCTATCATGTCAATATGGACCAAACTCTCTGAGGAATGTTTCCAGTACCTTGTTGAATCTGTGCCACGAAGGATTAAGGCAGTTCTGAAGGCAAAAGGGGGTCCAACCCGGTACTAGCAAGGTGTACCTAATAAAGTGGCCGGTGAGTGTATAAAGTATAGTATAAGTAAGGGATAATACCCGACGAAATGAATGGACTTCGCGGAAGCAACCGTGAACCGGCAACCGTGAACCGGCGTGAACCGTCCTCCGCTTTGCGTCGGATGGTTCACGCCTCCGCGTTGTCCATTAATTTCTTTTAATGGACACCTCAAAGGGCATTATCCCGCTTATACCATGGTCACTTACGAAAGAAAGAAATATTTAATCAATTAATAATACTTTAATGCGTTTTAGAGTTAAAATCGTGAGGGGTTTCTTTATTTTTACAAGTCGAGTGGACTATTTAATATCTTATATAACCTATCCTATTTAATATTTTATATCACATTACAACTAAAATAACATTTCCATGTTGTTTACCAGTTTCTCCAGTTAAGTAATGTACAAACATGACCTATTATATGTCTCAAAAACATACATTTTGGAGGCAATGTTTAAAATCAATGCTTTAATTTCCTGTAAAATGGTCAGATTTGCTCAGCAGCACGTCAAGTTGTTGGGGCATAAATACATAAATACAGCTCCAATCCAATAAAAACATTTTAAAGCAAAACAATGGCTTCTCTCATCATAAAACCCGATGTCAGTTGAAGTCCTCCAGTCTTAACACACTGTTTACTACAAAAACACTTAAAGCACCAGCACCCTGTAGTTTTTTGGGGGGTTTTTTGTAAGAGGGGGCGGTACGAGGATCATGGAATGGTCAGGGGGGCATTTGTTCAAAAAAGGTTGAGAACCTGGGTTAGGGTTAGGTATGGGTTAGGGTTAGGTATGGGTTAGGGTTAGGTATGGGGTTAGGGTTAGGTATGGGTTAGGGTTAGGTATGGGGTTAGGGTTAGGTATGGGATTAGGGTTAGGTATGGGTTAGGGTTAGGTATGGGTTAGGGTTAGGTATGGATTAGGGTTAGGTATGGGTTAGGGTTAGGTATGGGGTTAGGGTTAGGTATGGATTAGGGTTAGGTATGGGTTAGGGTTAAGGATGGGTTAGGGTTAGGTATGGGTTAGGGTTAGTTATGGGTTAGGGTTAGGTATGGGTTAGGGTTAGGGATGGGTTAGGTATGGGTTAGGGTTAGGGATGGGTTAGGGTTAGGTATGGGTTAGGGTTAGTTATGGGTTAGGGTTAGGTATGGGTTAGGGTTAGTTATGGGTTAGGTATGGGTTAGGGTTAGGTATGGGTTAGGGTTAGTTATGGGTTAGGGTTAGGTATGGGTTAGGGTTAGTTATGGGTTAGGGTTAGGTATGGGTTAGTTATGGGTTAGGGTTAGGTATGGGTTAGGGTTAGTTATGGGTTAGGGTTAGGTATGGGTTAGGGTTAGTTATGGGTTAGGGTTAGGTATGGGTTAGGGTTAGTTATGGGTTAGGTATGGGTTAGGGTTAGGTATGGGTTAGGGTTAGTTATGGGTTAGGGTTAGGTATGGGTTAGGGTTAGGGATGGGTTAGGGTTAGGTATGGGTTAGGCTTAGGTATGGGTTAGGCTTAGGTATGGGTTAGGGTTAGGTATGGGTTAGGGTTAGGTATGGGTTAGGGTTAGTTATGGGTTAGGGTTAGGTATGGGTTAGGGTTAGTTATGGGTTAGGGTTAGGTATGGGTTAGGGCAGTGGTTCTCAAACTGTTTCGGTCGTTCCCCACTTTGGACAAGGGGGAATTTTCAAGCCCCACCCGCCCCCATCGCCCCAACACAATGAAATACGCCAAGCTTAACATTTTCAAGTAACATCATGTTTTATCTAAATTCTAACTCAATAACATCAAATTAAACCAAGTTCAACAATAGCGAAAATAAAAGTTCAGCTGTGTCATAACTTGCATCAAGTTCAAAAACAGAGAAATAGAGAAAATAAAAGTGCCACTTTGCAATCTGTAAAAAAAAAAAAAAAGACAAGCAATGCATTTGGCAAGACAGGTGAGCAATGGAACATATGATCTTATCCCTGCATTAGTGGCTGCAAAGCTGCAAGCTAAAATGTATTGAAGTAACATCAAGTAACATCATGTTGTATCTAAATTCTAACTGCCAACAGCAAGTTCAAAAATAAAGAAAATAAAAGTGCAGCTGTGTCATAACTTGCATCAAGTTCAAAAATAGAGAAAATAAAAGTGCCACTTTGCAATCTGTTAAAAAAAAAAGAAAAGAAGAGAAATTTATATTATATTATTTATATTATATATTTTGTTATGTGAATGAGAGCACCTGAATTGACAAGGAACTAGGAGATACAGTGCGACTCCTGATAACATCTAAATATTGTGGAGTGTGTGGTTGACAGCTGGTTTACAGCCTCACCTGTCCTGAGTCAGACTGACTAGACTCTGGGGCTGCACACCTGTGGTGCAGCGCAATCGTGGCACCGAGGATAAACCAGCTATCAACACACACACACACTCATAGGAGAGAGCCACTGTCATGGCAGCATGTAACATCTGCTAGGTGTATTACATCTCACCATCACCAATAAATGGATGGATGCAGATTGGTGGTATCTCACCAATAAATGGATATTCTCTACATGTACCTGTGTCGGAGGGCCCCAGCATCTGCTACACGTCTTGTTCTGTTAGCTGTAAATATCCATTTTTCTATGCAAATGTTAAAACTTTTCTTCCTCCCGTCTCTGCTCCGACGTCGTCTCGTTTGACTGTTGGATTTGATAAACTAACAATTGGCTCTTTATCTCTCCTACTAGCCAACTAGCATAGCAACGAACTCAGATGCTCGTTTTAGATAAAAGTAAAACATATTGTAGACGATGTCCCCTGATGCAATTGTAGGATCGTCTGTTCCATCTCCTTTGGAAGACACAATTTTCTTTTGAAAGTTTTAGGTATATTTGATTAATTATTGCTTTAATCATGGTGGACTGCATGATACATGGTTGAAAACGGGTATGTTTCGGAGCTACATTTTTAATTGTGTTTTTAAAAATGTCTTTACAGTTTTTCCCAATCGTGTAAACACATTTCCTGAAACTGTATCAATTTATTACTGTAAAACTGAACACAAAACTGAAAATAGTTGACCACCACTTTGTCTCTGCAAATCTCTTGCAAAATGACAAAAAACAACAACACTGGACTCAAAGCCATAATCTCTGTTCTCCAAACTGATTCTTCCCACCACAACGATACACACAGCTATTAGTTAGTAAGACTGTATTGTCCCTGGAGAGAAATTCTTTTTCACATACTGTGAATATATTATAAATATTGCATTGACACAATCGTATCAGAATGCATATTTGTCTATCCAATGAGCTCCAATGGGCTAAACTCACAACCCAGCTTCCCAGAGTCATACTGTAAACTTATAGTTGATACTAAAACATTGTTAGTTCTGAGAATACACAAATGTTACCTATTTTGGCAAAACTCAGTAATTGCACTGATACTGTAAGTAAAATGAAAAACACTACAGTAAGAAAATGATTAGACTGTCTTTTGGGGATTTAATGATGAAAACTACAAAAATACAAAAAGGTACCAAAGCAAATATTTAAAGTCATCGTCATCGTCGTCCTTGTATTTGTGAAAACAATGGACTTGTGGTTAGAGTTGAGAGGTCTTGCTGTTGATTCATGATCTTCAAGTTTTCAGAATTAGGTGCATCAATTAGAAAAACTAATACTGTAACAGAATGATGAACAGATGGTTTGTAGATCAGTTGCTGCATCGCAGTTGACCAGTTAGTTACAAAGCAGTCATGAGATGCTTTTTGGAAGGTAAGCTAGAAAAATAGACTAGAATAGAAGAATAGCTAGAAAAATGCTCTAATTAATGAGTGAATTGCCGATTCGTAACGTTTGAATCAATTTTCCGACCGATGCATGTTACATATGGATATGCACTCGCATCGTAAACGATCAAATCAATGAGTATCGGTGAATCGTTACACCCCTAGTTAGACAGCTGTTGGCTAATATCACTGCACGTTACATTAGCCAACCACACTCTTTAGCATAGCTTAGCGAGGATCATACAGGCAACCAGTTATGGTTGAAGCTGATTATAACATTGGTTATACTGTTGATTATGATTATAATGATGGTTTGCGGAAGGCTCTGAAGACGACGGGGAAACCATGTGTGTGGTCTCAGGAAGCCATTCAGAACCAGTATTTCACATGTTCCATTGCATCTGCTACATCTTCATAAATAGACCGGCGGTGTAGAGCAGACCCACCAGGATACCAGCCAGGTGACCAATCAGGGACGTCCTGTACAGACAGACACAGTACACGGCCAATCAATGTTGTTTATGCGTGTCCTCAAACTGATATACACACTGAAGTAGAACGATAAAAACTGCTGACTCACCCAGGAATGGTTAGGTGAATCAACACTAGCTCCACCCAGCTCGCATAGTGATTGGCTACAGCGAGGCCCATCACATAGGTCACACCCCCTGGGTGGTAGTGGTTACTGAGGATCTTCAGGGCAAACAGAACACCTACATACACAACATGGTTATTCAATGTACTTTACAATGACATAAAACACAGTGTTTCCCCTCCATGAATACGGCAGTATGACAGAATCCAGCCCTTCTTAGTATGTGTGTGTGTGTGTGTGTTTGTTTGGGTGTCTATTTGTGTGTTTATCGGTGTGCTTTATTGTGCGTACCCAAGCATGCACGTGCATCTTTGCATGGATGGGTGGATGGATTTGCAAATGACCATCCATCGAATTACCGAATGTAAATCCAAGTGAAGCTGGTGCTCGTCTTGGATAGAGAGGCTTGAATAATCCCAGAAAGACCTCCTGGCTAGACTTGTGAATACAATCTTCAAGTTATAGACAGTTATAACCTCCTCAAATGAAGTTAATATGTTAATAATTTGTTATATCTCAAATCATCATTCACTTTCAGTAGTGTTAGATTGTGAATATATCCTATATATTAGGACTGCCCCCGACTAAAGATTTTCTTAGTCGCCATTTCAAGCTGATAGTCGACTAATCGTCGCACTTTTAACGTAATTATTTCGATGTATTTTTTGGGGCATCAGAAATTGTTATGAGTTCCAGGGCGAGAGGGTTATAACAGAAACACTGTTAACCTTGTGCTACTTTACAGATAATACAACACCGTAATAATCAGCCTTTAAAATATATTTTTCACAAGCACACGCACGAAGCGAGCCGCCTATTAACGGCATGGACCAAGCGGTTCTGAAGGTTGTCGGAACAACCAGGAAGGAGACATTGAACACTTTTAATAATCATATTTAACCGTATAACTGCACACATCTTTATTTAAAAGCAATCAAATAGAACACGTTTGTATTTTGGTGTCCGGTGCTTGTGGATGTGCGGCTCCTTCGGCAGAGCGGTTCATGTTAATAGCGGAGTCCGGGAGGGTTCACCTTCACGGCGTAGTTACGAGGGATGTGCGACTATCGTCTTGTCTTAAAAAATACAAAAGTGTTTTTTAAAGTTAGAAAGATATTAGATATTCAACAGATATTCACGCTCCGAACACCGGTATTAGTCCCGCATTTCTAGCGGTGTCAACCTGCCCAGGTGTCCACCTGCCCAGGTGTATACCTACCTAGGTGTTACCTGCCCAGGTGTATTGGTCAATATTTCTGTAGCGATGAGTTAAATCAGGGCTTGTTGCAACCACGGATGTATTCGGTTTGCGATGCTCATGCCTTCTTATTTTTATGTTTTACTAATGAAAACGTATTCGACTAAGCCTCTGTCGATCGACTAAGCCGACTATTCGGGGACAGCCCTAATTATATATATATATATATTAGGGCTGTCAAACGAAGTTAAATAAGATAATCAAATGGAATGACACATTGTCATTCATACCAAATAAGGAGAACTCCGGTGTAAACTGGTTCTGGGATGTTTAGTATGAGAACGAGTTCCAACGTTACCATGGTGATTAAAGGGGAACTCCGGTGTAAACTGGTTCTGGGATGTTTAGTATGAGAACGAGTTCCAACGTTGCCATGGTGATTAAAGGAGAACTCTGGTGTAAACTGGTTCTGGAATGTTTAGTATGAGAACGAGTTCCAACGTTCCATGGAGAGCAACAAAAAGCCGATACGACGCGAAGCTAAGTTCGCTGTTTTTAGCCGATTCTACCAAACTGCTATACGTTTGAGTGCTAATCTCACCTGGTAAAAAATAAATTGCTTTTTTAAAGCACTTACAAGGCTAGAAATAGCCTGACACCTCTTTGGTAGTATAATGAGGGTCTTAACATATAAAACGAAGCATTGACAACAGATAGTTTATTAAAAGGCATATTTTGTACACACAATACCTTCAGTAGTTCACCTGTCGACGCCATGTTTTGATAAGTCAATTGACGAACACAGAGCTCGCGCGCTCGCATGATCGCATGCAAGCACGCGCGAGTGCGTTAATGCGTCATTTTTTCTTAATCGAATTAAAATAAGATTGCGTTAACGCGTTATTATCGCGCTAATTTTGTGTGTATATATATATATATATATATATATATATATATAATCTTACTCAATTTACATTAATTAAATCAATGTTTGTCATTTGCAAATCCATCCACCCATGCAAATATGGAGTGTATACAATGTATACCTAGTAGCTCATATTAGCTATTGTCAGTAACTGAACCTTTAAGTTCTTCTAGGGCCATGAGGTCCAGTTGTCTCGTCTGCAACTTCATTGGTAGGTAACAAGCGCATCACTACTTTATTTATCATCATCGAGATCATTATATCTAATTCATTCAAAGTAGCTCGCCATCACAGGGTAATGGACGTTTGACAGTTTAAAAATGTATGCATTTCATGTATCTGTGTGTGTGTGTATATAGTGGATTCCGCATTTTAATCAACATGCAAATGTTCAAGTAAACTTAAACAATTACATTCCTATTTAAAACAAAACAACAAAGGAACTTACTGAGACTGACTGAGACATGGGATTTTTTATGGACAGGACAGTGAAGATAAATGGGTCGCATTTGGAAAGAGAGAAGGCTACAAGAAGTCGAGCCATCATACAGTGACATGTATGTGTATTTGTGTGAGCGGTACATCATACCTGAGAAGCCCACAGAACCCTGTACACTGTAAGAGGGGTCATCGGTAAGCTTTGTAAGCCCCGCCTGCAGCCCCAGGTACACCAATCCCGTGAGCAGAGAGAAGACGGTCAACACATAGAGGAACCAGGCACTGCCGAGACGTCGCTCCAGGTGGACGCCCTTCCACAGGAAGGAAGTGAGGTTGAAGTACAGGTGCCAATCATCCACGTGGTGCAGCGGGGACAGGATGAGGCGGCGCCACTCGCCATGCCAATAGACCTTCTGGACACTCACACACACCTGGGGACCAGAGGGGGAAACAACATAGGATTAACGCACGTTGTTGAAATGTACCATCTCTGATCAATTTAGGACACACTTTGTACCGTCTCTGTTGTAACTTTTTACATCTCTCTGAGGTTTTCCTATAGCTACTACTACAGTTGTTAGAAACCTGGTTGTGCAGCACATGTCATTGGTGTGCGTTACCTGCATCGGTGGGGCAGCCGGGTACAGGTACAGGTAAATGATGAGGCCCAGCACACCCAGGGTGATGTGGGGGATGTTGTTCAGGCCCACCTGGAACAGCTGGGAGGCCAGCAGCAGTAGACCCAGATGCAACCCCTGGCGCAGGTGCAGCCCCTGCATACTGAAACACTGGGAAGTGATGAAGCAATTACAGTAACAATTAAAGCTGCAAGCAGTGACTCACGGGCCCTCGTCCCTTGGTTCCATTGGGGGGAGCAGCAGTCCTGGTACTTTGGACAATGAACAGTTGATTTATAACAGCTTGTGTCTATGTAGAACATGGGAGAAGTTTGCCGTCAGGGCTTTTTGGTAGAAAGCCAATCAAGAAAGCTAACCCTAACCCTAAACCTAACCAAGTAGTTTTGTTGCCTAACCCTAACCAAGTAGTTTTGTTGCCTAACCCTAACCCTAACCAAGTAGTTGTGTTGCCTAAACCTAACCAAGTAGTTCTGTTGCCTAAAACTAACCAAACTGCAAATAAACAAAAAACAAAACTTAAACTAGACTTAATTAAGTCTAAAAACAATACAGGGTTCAGGACACAAACCCCGGTCTCCTGGGTGAAAGTCCTGTGCTCGACCCATGCATCCACCATTTGCACTGAAGGCATCTGAAGGCATCTGAAGGCATCAGAACCGGTTTGCACCGGTTCTGATGCGTCATAACTTTCCGAGCACCCCTAGCACACCGCTAATACATTTGAAATCGGCCTAAACAAACAAACTATAATAAAATAAATAAATAAAAAAATAGAATAATAATTCTTGGAAACACAACAGGTCCTTCAGACAATCACTTCCCCCTAAAGTTCAACATTTCTCAATGTATCTCGTCTGCGCGGAGGTAAACCTATCTGGACCAGAACATACTGTATGTCGCATACTTAGGTCTTCTTCTGACAAAACGAGTGTTTCTACAGTTTCTACCACTCAGCAAAGACCACAACATCACAAGATGAGCAACTTATCACAAATAAAACGATGTTTTAAGACAAACACATCACAATGCAAAGCTCAGAATGGCACGATGGGGTGATGGGCGACCCATAATGTACGCTATAACATCCGTGATAATGAACGACGATAAACTAAAGATGTAAACAGCTTTAATTACGCACAACAGTACCTGGAAAAAGGGTCCCTCGGCAACGCCTCGGCTCTTCTCTACAACTACTCACACGGAAGGCGCCCAGCACAAGAGTGACGCTATCGGAAGTGACGTGTTCGCGCCAAAAAGCTAGAAAAAAGAGAAAGAGAGCGAGAGAGAGAGAGATCGCGAGAGAGAGAGCGAGAGAGAGAGCGAGAGCGAGAGAGGGAAAAAGAAAGTCAAGGCAATTATTGTTTGTTTTTTGGGGGGGGGCACTAACAGCAAATGATCCAAAAACTATTTTACACATGGTTTCTTAACAATCTCACTTCTTTTCCTGGACGTCCATAAGCTTCCAGGGCTCCAGAGAAGCAGAAACATGCTGTGAGAAGTGTGATACCGGACTGAGGTACTCAGTCATTATTCCCTCTATTTCAGAGGAACTGACTGCCTTGCTCTGGTACTCCCAAATTAGATGTTGATGTAACTGTTGTACTGCTGTATGTAACTGCGGTGTATGGCACACAGGAATCCATTCTGAACGAACAATGTTCAGGAGAGGATCTCAGCTCTCAGTTTCATCACTCGGCTCTCGGTTAGTTCTATATAACCTAGCCTATATATATATATATATATATATATATATATATATATATATATATATATATATATATACAATTTTATTTAATTTTATTTATTTATTTATTGATTTTTTATGACTGTTCCTGACCAAGAACATGCTTCTAAAATGAAACAATATGCATGCAACAGGAAGGTCACATGAAAAAATCTAACAAATTATTCTGTTTTTTTCATTTTCGATATTGCGTCGTTAGTGACGTAGTGCGTGCTGAAACTACAACATAACATTTGATTGAAGTGCTTTTAAAATCAATTAAACAAGTGAATCATCTACCCAGCGTCTGAACCAGAACCGTCGCATGGGCGCTGTGCGACCGCCTCCAGGGGCCCCGCGCCTCCAGGGGCCCCGCGCCTCCAGGGGCCCCGTGCCTCCCCCTCCAGGGGCCCCGCGCCTCCAGGGGCCCCGCGCCTCCAGGGGCCCCGTGCCTCCCCCTCCAGGGGCCCCGCGCCTCCAGGGGCCCCGTGCCTCCAGGGGCCCCGTGCCTGGCCTATAATCCTGCATTTAAAAAAAAGACAATGCAAATCTTGAGAAGGCACGCAGAGTGGGGGATCCCTCCTTCCAGGGATGGTTAGGAGTGCAATGGGTGCCGTAAGTGACACACACACACACACACACACACATAGCATTACAGCATGGTGATGCTGGCTGGTGAGCCATGGTAGCCGTCCAGTGCAGTCCAGACCACATTATGGTTAGATGGTGCGCACGCGCACACACACACACACACACACACACACACACACACACACACACACACACATACACATACACATACACACACACACACACACACACACACAGCAGGGGTAGGCTAGTGGTGCTGGCTAACGTCGATTTAGCTGCAATGAGAGCAGAGAGACACTCCTAGGAGCCAGATGAGGGAGCAGAGGTAGGTTTCAAGTCTGATTTTGAATGTATCAACAGGCAGACTGGTCCACAGGTAGGAGGAGGATGCTCTGTGTCCTGCTCATTTCTTCAGGGATTGACAGGCCAGCTGAGAAGGACAGTAAGGAACAATAACCTCCTCCATGTAGGATGGTGCTAGGCCATGGTAGGTAGTGTCAATCACACACACACGCACGCACGCACGCACGCGCACACACACACACACACACACACACACACACACACACACACACACACACACACACACACACACTTATTTTAACTCAATCTTTCGGGTATGCTTTTATGGCAATGTAAAATGTTGTAGCTCTCTGTTGCCCTCTCTTGGGTGCTTACTGGTTATATATACACTGACAACCACAACTATGTTTCGGGTTAGGGGTGAGGGCTGAGGGTGAGGGTTAGGGTTAGGGTTAGGGGGTGAGGGTTAGGGGTTAGGGTCTTTTTTTGTTGTTGTTAAGGTTTTCTTTACGATTGAAAAAGCGACGAGCTGGGCTCATGTATGGACAGACATCGTCTTGATTGAGACTGAATTGACGCCCCTAACGCAAAAAAAAAAGGAAGAGGAAAAAAAGTCGTAAAAAAAAAAATCACGTCACGTGACCATCGCAATCTCAATTAAGCAGCAGCACGTGCGCCAGGTGTTGCAGGCTTTACCTTTCCGCCATGAATAATTCAACCAGCCGTCAACGAGACCGCTGAAACCCAGTACGCAATATATAATGTAGGCCATCGCTTCGTAAGAGATAACCACTACATGTTTACATTTTTGCAGCGATAAAGGCGTCTATGACCGAAAGAAAAAAATCCCCATCAGCATATATTTGTATTTCACTTGTAGGTGCAGTCGTCTCTCTTCCATTATAAGCCTTATCAAATGACTGCCTGGTGGTGGTGGTGGAGGAGAGGCGGTTGCTATAGTAACTGCGGCGCTCAGCGCGGGTAGAGCTGGACGAAAGGGGAGGTGTTGTGTGTGTGTGGTTGGTGGTGGTGGTGGGTGGAGGAGGTTGGGGGCGGGGGGGGGGGAGAAAGTGGGAATGAAAGGTGGCGGAGGTGCGCTGTCGTTGTTTCGTGTACCTGGATGTCGGGGAAGCGGAGGACTCGGGGAGGTTTGAAGCATCACCAGCATCATCTTCAGCATCAGGGGAGACGGACCGCGGCGGCGGAGGCGGAGGAGGAGGACCCGCGGCGGCTGTACCGGAGGGTCGAGGCGGCGGGGGACGACGGAGGAGGGATGGCTGACAGGGCGGCGTCGTGCGGCAGCCTGTACGACAGTACCAACCTGCTGCTGCAGTACTGCAACAACAACGGTACGTATGTGTTTTTTTTTGTATTCATCGGTGTTGTAGGATACGGTAATAAGGGGGGGTTAATGTCCGTCCAACCTGTAGGCTACCTGGGCCAGACCAGGCTGAGGCAAGTAGACCCGCTGGTGACTCGGACCAGGGGATGGGAAGTGCAAATTGGGGGGGAAAATGACATTAGGCCTTTTTAGAAACATAGTAAAAAAAAAGGAGGTAATAATAGAGAAATTGTTGACGTGATGGATAATAAGCCACTGTATGAGGTGTTTTGCAGACGGTACCTGCTGTAGCAGAGACCGCTTTGAATAGTATGCAAAGTTGTCCCTGCTGCCCACAGACAGGGGATCAGTGTGTCGTTGATCAGAAGGGTATTTTTGAATATTTGTGTTTTTTGTGGCTGTATTAGGGCTAGTTTTATTACATTTACCTAAAAAAAAAACAAGGACACTTGAGGTGTGATATTGGAGACTGTGTGTGTGTGCGTGTGTGTGTGTGTGTGTGTGAGGGACATATTGAATGGCAGGTGGCAAGGCAGCGAGGGGTGGTGTAGTTTGATCCAGCTCTGTCATCTTGGATCCTAACAGGACCCCCCCCCCCCCCCCCTCCTTGGATGTCGGTTGGCGTCGGTCTGGCCTGTCGTACCAGGATGTCGACTAAAAAGGTCATTTCAGTTCTTCAGGATTATATACGTAATAACTTCGGGTGGCAGTGGCTCAGGAGGGTTGCTGGTTCGATCCCCGGCTCCTCCTATAGCCGAAGTGTCGAGGTGTCCCTGAGCAACGCTGCTGACACCTATAACCCCAACTGCTCCTGACGAGCTGGCTATTGCCTTGCATGGCTGACACCGCCGTTGGTGTATGAATGAGTGAATGTGAGGCGAAATTATAAAGCGCTTTGAGTGGCCACAGGTTTGAAAAGCGCTTTATAAATGCAGTCCATTTAGCATTTACCATACATAAAGGAAATTTGCCCCACTGTTTCCATGACGGGGCAGGATAGCGTAGTGTTTGACTCCCAGCCAAAAGTTTCTGTGTTCAAACCCCAATGTTCACAGTCCACCTGCAGGCGTCCGTGAGCGATGCATGTGATGCACACCTGCTCCTTAATCACATGCGTCTAAAATTCACTGTAACTCGCTTTGCATAAAAAAAGCATCTCCATAATCTGAAACGTGGTGAAGATTTGAACCTAAAGGGAGAAGGATTCGCCTCACCTCACGTAACCTAGTGTTTAGTGCCTTGCTCGCTGACACTAGGGTCAGTACAACATGGGCGCATGCACACACGACCACAGAGGCTCGAACCTGAGGGAGGGGGGGGAACACAAAACGGGAAGTACACGCTAAAACGCTATCTTTCCAACCTGTACCGCGTAGCAGCTGGCGTGCGGACGGCCATCTGTGGAAGTTTCACAGGAGGAGAGACAATGGAATAATAGAAGAAGAATGATGTCATCCGTTCAGGTCTAACTCACAGTACAGCAGCCCCACGCCAAAACCTCGAGCTGGAGGCTGTCATGTTTCTCCTCTAACTGTCGCGGCCGCTACCGCAGAGCGTCTCATCGGTGTGGCGGTGGCGTTGTAACCATCTGTTAGGACCGCTAGAGACAGGTTGGGGGGGGGGGGGGGGTTGTAAAGTGGCATCTCTGTCACCAGGTTTACAAGCACGATGCGGAGGTGTTAAAGCCAGTCCCCCGTATCCCTCTTTCCAATGGCTTCCAGACGCTGAGGCTATAGAGGTTATTAATGAAGACCCCCAAAAATATGACGCATCAGTTGCTACACTACACGACAAATAACGGAACAGGAAAAGCCAACATTAGTACAGATAGACATGACGCAACAAATGTATACAGTAGCCATACATTGTACATTGTTTGGAAATGTCTCTTGATGGAAGAAGGTGTTGTGAATTTAATGTCCATATTGCAGTGGGGAAGAAGCCGTTTTTGAAGCGGGGGGTTTCGGGTGGATGTGGACTTGGGTGGATACGGACTTGATGGTATCTTGATGTAGTTCGACTCACGGCTGCTCATCACATTAACTGCAATATCGTTAGTGTTATCGTTTCATTGACAGGATAGTAGGCAAGAGGGAGGGGGGATCTTTCTGTGTGTGTGTGGGCTTTGATTGACGGGTCTCTTTTCCGTCTGACTGACGGAATCCCTTCCTCTCCACCCCATGGCCCAAATTTCGATCGTGTTTTGATCGATCTGGCTCCGAATACAGATCAGGATGGCACCTTGTGTTAATACGTAGCCTGTCTCCGCCGGGTATCTTCACGCCAGATTGGACGCGTTGTTATCGGATTGAGACTCAGTCGACCACACGGCACCCAGAGACCTGGCTTCTGCGTCCTGATTGGATCTCAGCTAGATTACCGTCTGACTGGGAGTAGATATATCAGTGCCCTTCGTAGTTTGATTGGCTAATTCGAGTCAAATGTGTGGTGAATTCCAATACATTAGCTAAAAGGCATTTGGGTCCTCATACTGCTCACTGCATTTAGTTGTTTCAGAGTGTGTGTGTGTGTGTGTGTGTGTGTTTTAAGAGGCTGGCTCTACAGCATCCCTCACTTGTAGTGCCAGGCTGTGCAGATCCTGCTGCTGATGCTGCGGGTGTGTGTGTGTGTGTGTGTGTGTGTGTGTGTGTGTGTGTGTGTGTGTGTGTGTGTGTGTGTGTGTGTGTGTGTGTGTGTGTGTGTGTGTGTGTGTGTGTGTGTGTGTGTGCACATAAAAACACATGGCTGCTGGTCTGGCCTTAAGCCAGGCTCCGCCCCCCCCCTCTCTGTGCCCTGAGCTAACAGGGATGAAGGCAAGGGGGGGGCGGGGGGAGAGAGAGCGAAAGCAGGCGGGGCTAAGTAGGAATACATGGAGGAGGAGGGGGGGAACTGAGAGAGCGAGGGAGAGAAGGACCGGGAGAGAAAGTGAGTACAGGACATGATGAGGGAGGGGTGAGGAGGATGGAGAGGGAGTGGCCGAGGATGTGTTTGTGAGAGAGAGAGAGAGAGAGAGAGAGAGAGAGAGAGAGAGAGAGAGAGAGAGAGAGAGAGAGAGAGAGAGAGAGAGAGAGAGAGAGAGAGAGAGAGAGAGAGAGAGAGAGAGAGAGAGAGAGAGAGAGAGAGAGAGAGAGAGAGAGAGAGAGAGAGAGAGAGCGCACTGACCACAGCCGGGGGGGGGGGGAATAGGAGCCCAGAGGGGGGGGAGGGGGGAGAGTTAACTAGTGGAGAGCAGCGCTGACCGACTGTTGAGCTGACCGTCCGTGATCGGCTGTCTGCCTGTTTGACTGACTGTCCCGGCCACCTCTCTCTCTCTCTCTCTCGCTCTCTCTCTGTCTGTCTAGCTGACTGACTGACAGGAGGAAGAGTGAGTAGGCATTTCTGTGGCACTATGACAGGTAGGAGAGAGTGGACTACCACCGCATCAGAGATATTGAATATTCATCCTCCATTCTCACCCTGTCTCTGACCTCCAATCCTCTCTCTCTCTCTCTCACTCTCACTGTCTTTATCTCTATAGCGCTCTCCCTCTTCCTCCTCCGTCTCCATCTCTTTCTTGAACTCTTTATCGCTCTGTCTCACTATCTTTCGGTCTCTCTCTCTCTCTCTCTCTCTCTCTCTCTCTCTCTCTCTCTCTCTCTCTCTCTCTCTCTCTCTCTCTCTATCAGCATCACACACCGGGTTTACTGTTTATCCACCTCATTTTATCCATCTGGACATTATGTTCTTTGCACTGTACTGTTATTATCGACTTCGGTCTGTCTCTTGCGCCTTTTGTAACACACACACACACACACACACACACACACACACACACACACACACACACACACACAGTCTCTCTGTGGTGCTCATTGCCCTAATGGTGGTTGTGATGGCCCAGTCCTTTTAACTAACGCTACAGTGGCTCTGTCTCCATTGTGTGTGTGTGTGTGTGTGTGTGTGTGTGTGTGTGTGTGTGTAATCTAAGCTCTCTCTCTCTCTTCCCCATGCTCACTTTCTCTCTCGCCCAAGGACAGTGTGTGAGACTACAGTATCTAATGTGATTCTATAACACCATTATCCTGGGGTATTGCTGAAGGCAGCTGCTTCCATTATGGGTTGTTTTAAGTGTGTGTGTGTGTGTGTGTGTGTGCCTGCGGGTCCTCAAATATACTATATATTTTGTTATCCAAATTATGTGAATGAGAGCACCTGCATTGACAAGGAACTAGGAGGTGGAGAGGGAGTGCGACTCCTGATAACATCTCCTTGTTCTGTTGGCTGTAAATCCACTCCATCCATATTTCTACGCAAATGTGAAACCTTCCTTCATCCCGTCTCGTCTCGTTTGACTGTTGGATTTGATAAACTATCAATTGGCTCTTTATCTCTCCTACTAGCCAGCTAGCGTATCGACGACCTCACAGCCATAACTGGGTGCTAGTTATGGCTGCTGTGAAAGATAGTGAGATGCTAAACCACAAGTTGGCTTGTGGCAAATAATAGCAAATAGCAATATTATAATAACAAATAATCTAATTATATAATATTTAAGAATTAATATCATTCTTAACTGACAAGGGAGTTTATTTGCAGTGTTTTTGGGGGCGGTTCTGGTGGGCTAACGTTACAAGAGGGGTAACATGCTTGACGATCTCTCTAAACAATAGCCTCTAATGTAATTGATTTGGCTACACGCCGACAGGTGTATGATTTGACTACATTTGAATATCAGGCCATTAATGGAGCGTGCAGTAGAGCAGTGAATACACAGTTTCATCTCAGGTTGCATATCCCATCTCCTTTTGCATTGAGAAATTGTATTGATTAGAGTTGGGGTTGAGGTGATGTCATCACACAGACGTAGGCTTCATAGCGACAGGGAGAGAATTTAGAGCAAGAAGTGGGACAGACATTTAGTCCAATCTCACCCGGCTTGGTTTGGACTCTGACCACCAGGTTGTAATCCGGTGATTTGGGCCACAGATTAATAATCTGGGCTTGGAAGTGTGCCTCTTGATGATGTCATCAGAGCAGAGGGTGCTGTTGATGGTCCCCCCCACACACACACACACTGCGAGAGAAAGTTGAAAGGGAGTTCAACAGTGACAATTTTATCTCTTACAGATTTTAATCTATAACAGAGCGAGATCAAGCGAGAGCAATTTGTCTATAGCTCTCTCACTCACATGCATGCACACGCACACACATGATCAGGTCAGGCAGTGGCATGGTGAATACACATGACATGCATGGACTTCCTGTCCAATCAGTAGAGTAGCATGGCCTGAAATTCTCTCGCTCTCTCTCGTATGTGCGATGGGCTGACATTGCACCTCACACCATAGTCCCCAGTATTTATTACAACAACCTCTCTCTCTCTCTCTGTCTGTATGTCCCCCAATCTCTCTCCCTATTCTCTCCCTCTCCCCCTCCCTCTCCAGATGACACGGTGTCAGCCAGCAGTGCCCTGGACATGGAGGACCGGGTGTCCCAGCTGGAGCAGCGTCTGCAGCTACAGGAGGATGAGATCCAGCTGCTGAAGGCGGCGCTGGCCGACGCCCTGCGACGCCTGGGCCGCTGCGAGGAGCAGGGCCCGGGGGGCGCCCCGCTGGGGGGGCCCCTGGCCCCCGGGGGCCAAAGGAGACCCCTGGCCTCCTCTTCTGCCCCGGCTGCCCCCCTCAAAGGTATGTATGTATAGAACATGGCGGCGGATGGGACAGCTGGTGGCAACGGGGACACAAGGGGATTTCATTCATAGTTTTAAATACGGAAATGTTATTATTAAATGTATTTATTTACTTGATGTACTTTTGATATGCCATTTATTCGGTGTGTATCCTTCGATTGATGGAACGATGTTGAGTGTAGTTAAGTCTACATAGTAGATATTTACGTGATGCGATGATGCATGTATCTTTTGTCTACCCTCCATGTTATTCTTCTACCTGCATGTACCTCAGGTTCGGTTTAAGGTCATGTCAAACTACAATGTCTAATTATAAAAATATATCTTTTTCCTCCATTTTGTCCTTTTGTCCACACCAAGCTGGCGTCTTGAAAAGATGTTACCACGTGTACGGGCAAAATATGTATTTCTGAAATACAGCATTTAGTATTTTGAAAAATGCTTGTGTAGGACTTTTGACATAGAAATGCTTTATGTATCTGGCATAGTGTGGACATGGCCTGAATCTCTCTTGCTCTCCTCTCCTCGTCTCTCTCTGAGACAGTGAGACAGCTCCTCTCTCTAAACCCGTCTCTCTCTCTCTCTCTCTCTCTCTCCCTGGCAGTGAGACAGCTGCTGCAGGCCCTTCCCTCCAGGCCTCTTAGTAATGGATACGTCCAGCAGAAGCGGCTCCTCTCATCCCCTTCGTCCCCCAAGAAAGACGTGCTGCAGTCCATGAAGAGGTACAAACAGTATGCAGAAAGGCAGACAGACAGCCAGACACAGACAGACAGACAGACAGACAGACAGACAGACAGACAGACAGACAGACAGACAGACAGACAGACAGACAGACAGACAGACAGACAGACAGACAGACAGAACGATCGGTGCGTCCTCCAAGTATTGCAAATCAATTGTTGAATGATCAATACACGGACGTGCCCGTAAATGTTCCCTGCTACATTTAGTCCCATTCTTAGCCCCTTCCTTTCTTGGAAATGTTTCATGTAAGCAACATGAATGACTGAAGAGCAATTAACATTAAATTGGCCTGACCAAATGCATTAAAGAGGTGATCCTGAATCTGTTTTGGGTCCATGAGTTGTAATATGTTGTAGTTGTGACTGATTGTCATATCAGTGCATTAAAATACTGCATATCACAGTTCCCCTTCAAAGCAAATGTCTTAGTATTGCCTCTAGGGGGCAGCATTTCACCATCCATGAGGATGAGCCATCCTTTCTGATGCACCTCTTAATTTGTGTTCATGGTAGAGGTGCGCGGATGGCGGTTACAGCCGCGGACTCCGCGGTTAAACCGCGGATCGGGCGGATGACCTTACGAAAAATAATATTTTAATTAAATTCGGGCGGGTGGCGGTTGAACCAATCAAATGAAAAGATATATATAAGTTACATTGTTAAATATTGTTACTTGCATCCGATAAAAACGAGCACACTTTTTTTTCTCGCGTCAGCAGCGCCCGCGGATGGCGGGCGGGTGCGGTTTTGAAATTGGTCAAAAAACGTTGGTGCGGATGGATGGCGGACGGATGATGAGTTTTGTGATGCGGTTGCGGATACAATAATAGCCCATCCGCGCACCTCTAGTTCATGGGGATTGTTTAATTTCCTGAATTGTGGTTGTGAGTTTTGTTGAATAAAACGTTAGTTTAGTCTCAATTGCTAATTTACCTAGAACATTAAAAATGGCCGACCAGCACACACAAGGTAACGCGGTTTGAATTGACATGTACCCTGAAGACACTTTCCAGGAAAACCATTTCTCTAGCGCTTATTAGCTCACTAGGTTTGTTTTTCTGTGTTCTCTGCTCTGTTATGTGTTTGAAAAGCTTTAGATGCTTTATGATCTTCCTCTGATACAATGACATCTCTCTGGGGGCGCTAGCACTGACACTGAGAAGGGAACATAATGAAACATCCAACCAGGTGGTTGTAGCACCAAAAGTGTTGGCTTTCAAACGGGAATCAGGCTGTACTAGAATGTCTTGGAACTTTTTTGGGAATAGCGGAGGAGGATATTTCCTCCTCAAATTTCTCTAAAATTGTTGGCTTTGTTGTCTAAAAGGTCCCCTGAACTCCACTGTGTTCTCCTTCTGACCCCTGACCTTTGACCTCCAGGAAGAGTATGTCCACGGAGCGCCTGACTCTGGTGAAGAGGGAGATGGGCGGAGGAGAGAGCCGGAGCCGCACCACCTCCTCCAGCAGCTCCTCTGGAGGAAAGAGGTAGCACTCTTCTCTCCTCTTCTCTCCTCTCCTTCTCATCTCTTTCCTTTTCCCTGTCCTTCTAACACAGGGGGAACAGTCAGAGCCAGCCTTCCCTACTCGCAAGATACACAACTTGCGTAGGGCAGCCTTTGGGTGAAAAAATATATATTTTTTGTATATTATTTTCAATGTTTTTTTGTCAGGTAGATGGCATAAAGCAGCTAGAGGGGCAGCTTTAGCAGCAGAAGATATAACATTTTTATTTGCATCTCGAGGGGCCGCCGCAGAAAATATGTCAGATGTGTCCAAGAAGTTACTCAGGTGGATCATGACAGCAACGGATACGGATTGGTCTGATTCAGGTGGAGATCTGGTTTCCGGGGGGGGCGGTGTCCTTGTCGTGAAGCGTACAGTACACTATGCAGCAGACAAGACGAATGCATCTTCGTCTTAAATTGCCACTGGGCCGTGGACGCGGTCGAAAGACGTATGCGGATACACACTTCTGGTCGGAGGGGAGAGAGCTAAAAACAGACTTGAAAAAGTGGCTGCCTCGGCCGCTGCTGTGAAATGTATGTAGGGCTTACAGCACCACCTAGTGGACCGCTTTAGCCCTTGCGTTAGAGAAGTAGTCTATACAGTACAAACGGCGTGGTGTTGAGCGGCCCCAAAATGAATGAATAAACACGGAGGGCGACTCCGTGTGCAACGCGCGCTGCAAAATTGGTGTCATCCAAATAATGTCTTGAGTACTAGGGCATGTCCATGGCCAGGGCTCTGGGACAGTTCAGTTATCACCCCTATTTGTGTCCTTTTGTCTCTAGCTCTCGCTTTCTCTCTCCCTATTACACACACACACACACACACACACACACACACACACACACACACACACACACACACACACACACACACACACACACACACACACACACACACACACACACACACACACACACACACACACACACTGAGAGAACTGATCTTTGTGTTTGTACCATTGGCATTTGCTGTGAGCGTTACGGACAACTGCTGCTGTCCGGGAAGCGATTCGAATCGATTCGGCATCGATTTGAATCAAATCTTCAGACGGAGAGGCAGCATTTTTGCATGCGAAGAGGGAGTAAAGTCTATAATTTCCTTCTTGTGTGTCTTATTATCTACCGCCATCAGCGCTTCTACTACGCTGCGCCGCGCTATGCTAAATGTTAGCTGTCACAATTAATTATATATCAGTTATGAGAGGCTTGCCCTCTTAGCATTGTGTGAGCCTCCAGCTTCACTCGGCGGCAGTACATCAGACGGGGAAACACATGCTCATTTCCGAGTCACAGGGATGAATGAATAACTGCCTGTCACACCACAGCTAGAACGGCTGCTCGGTTTGCTGCTGGGTCATTTAGATAATGGTCATAAAGAGGAGGTAGGTGGTTCACGACGGATAAAGACAGTCCAGATCACTAATCCTTTCATTTTGAAATGTCTTATCATCTGCCTTCTCTTCTATTCCCATTTCCTCTTTTCTCTTCCTCTTTTCCTCTTTACCCCGCACCATAAAAAAAAGTGTCAATGTCACGAATGCACACATTAGATTCACTGTTATTTTCATGTTTCATGTGTTTCCTCTCCTCTCCTCTCTTCACTATTGCAGCCATAATGGCTACAAACAGTTGATTGACACCCACTGTCTCATTATCTGTCTCCTGTTGCCGTCTCCCCCCCCCTCATGTTCCCTCTCTGTCCAGTTTCTGCACAAGGCATCAGATTTCACTTAAGCGTTAGAAAAGGGGGGTGTGGCCATGTGAGAGGCCCCGGCCAGCCCCGTAAGGGAAGTGCATTTTGATTGGACCAGAGCTCCCCACCAGGCAGGCACGGCAAAAAAACTTTACTCAGACGACAAGGAAGTCAGTCAGTGGGTTAGTTTGGGCGGTGAGACGAGCAGACAACAGAAGAAACTCCTTTTGACTGTTGCCAACGGTTACCTAACCTAACCTGAACCATGAAGAGATCTCTGAGGTAAATGCACCACTAGATGTGGCCATTTTGAACCCTGACATGAAGATACTGCATGCAGAACGTTTAAAGGCTCATTCAGATTTTAAGATGTTTATGTTTTTGGGGGGGATGGTGCATCTGTGTGTGTGTGTGTGTGTGTCAGTCACATAAGTGCCATAGTCTAAATGTAGAATCCATTTTTTCCCCTCTTCCTTAAAATAGCTATTTTAACGGTTTTCCTCACTCTATAAGTGGCTTTTTCTAACTGTTTGAGCGTCTAAGGGCCTTGTGTGTTTGTGTTGCTGCAGCCTGCAGGGAGGTTTGTGGTTTTCTGTTGCTCAGCTCAGGTCAGGCGACTCCTTTGAAGCCCTTGGTTTCATTAAGGGTGACGTTTGGAGAGGAGCGGCAGCAATTTGGCTTAGAAGCGTGAATAATGCAGAGACCAATGTGTCAATAGGATGCAGACTAAATGAACCCTAAAGCGTGTTGGTTTACTGTATGAATCATTACTTGGGAAGTGGTTATGGTGAGGAGTCTTTCGAAAAAAGCTTGATGGAAATACCCTGTATGAAATCATAAGATTGTACAATTTGTGTTTTATTGTTGAAAATGCAGTCTTGTCATTATTAATGGAACCTTTATTCATTCATTCATAGGGAAAATCTTAAGTTCTGTTTCAACGTTTAACGTGCACTTTCAAAATGAATGAAATACAAAATGAATGAAAACGAAATGAACATGCATATCTAAAATGTGGATATCACATGTTGCAAAGAACACAAACAATATATTTTAAATGGCCGTACGTTGATGATTTATTTACCGGCTCTTGATTGTGGTCGGAACGATCATGTCACATCCAATTTGGCGTGTGTGGATGATGTGACAAATTGGATGTGACATGATCATGCACACACACACACACACGCACACGCACACACACACATTCGATGGGTCAACTACTGTGTACACAACAATGCCGAAAAAAACCTATTTGGCTTCAGATCAGTTTTCCATCTCTGTCTAGCCTTGTGTCCTAAACTGACGGACTATCTATCTAGCGCACCATGTGATGTTTGTTAAGGGATGTCTATGGAAGAGGGATGGTGATGGATGTTAAATATACAGTAAAGACCAGGGATCATATGATCCAGGGAGTGTAGGGAGACATGTTTGAAATATTCTGTATTGACTGACAAGTGCCTTCGTTATGTTGAGATGCTGGGGGGGGTAAAGGTTTACATCACAGTATGTTTTACATTCAGTCTCATTAAACCTTCTGGATATCCTAAAGGTGAAAGCAGGGTGATGGAAAATGCCTGTACCCTCCAGGAGATGGATCAGTCGGTTTCCAATCCAATCATTTCAGACCTGCATCGATCAGACCTCCTGGTTAACATCATGCCACACACAGGCTGACAGAGTGCAGATAAAACAGATGGATTTTCCTGCTTGTTAAAACCACAGTGGTTTTTTTCTCTCTCTCCTGATGTCTCTATCCTTATCTCTCTCTCTGTCTGTCTCTCTCTGTCTCTCTGGTCTCTGATTCTCTGTACCAAAGACCTGGGAACTGTGAGCTAAAATACCTAATCATATAGCATCATGCCCTGACTCCACTCACGAGAGATGTGGAGCAATAAACATTGTGGAAACAGATGCTTTGGCTGCAGGAATAAGTACTATAATATTATACTGATCAAATAAGAACATTCTGTTCTGTTACCAAGATTTCATGAAAGTATCACCAACAGCATATACTCCATATTTGTAATGTTATTTAGCACCTCTCTCACTGTGTCTCTGTGTCTCTGTCTGTAATTTACATTGCTTATTATTAATTGTTTCACACAGAGCCGATCAGCGGTCCTTAATCTATGTAAATACAGAGTAAGGAAACAATCTCCATCTGTGGTAAGATGAAATGATGTATGAGGCCCAACAGGAAAGTGTGTGTGTGTGTGTGTGTGTGTGTGTGTGTGTGTGTGTGTGTGTGTGTGTGTGTGTGTGTGTGTGTGTGTGTGTGTGTGTGTGTGTGTGTGTGTGTGTGTGTGTGTGTGTGTGTGTGTGTGGGGGGGCACGGTGGTCGGTGAGGTCTTTAGGCCTAATGGACTGTAAGTGGGGCTTTTCTGCAGCCATCAGTGAAACAAACTCGGTTTCTGTGGTCCTGCACAGTAGACCATCCATCCCTTAGCTCTTTCAACCTTATCATATATGATCCATTATATATGATCCTTAAAGACCTTCCCTGTGTGGAAGCCGTTTTCCTTTCTTTAAGTGCTAACCAAACATATTTTCTGCTTTTTTACATAGCATAACATGTTGACTCTCAAGTTGTTGGCAATCTAAGTTGTTGTCATTGTGGTTCTTATTGAAGTATTTCAGATTTAAACTCTCTCCAGATGGTTGTTTTACACATTGCATCACATTACTCATTTTTAGAGGACTATTTACCAAAACCCTAAAATGTTCTTCTCCCAAGACTTGAAACCACTGTGGTGTCACCCTCATCCTGGCATCCAAATGCCAATCAATAGCTGAATAAAATACTATACTATACCATCCTACACTGTACTACTATACTATACTATGGGAAATGTGGGCCAGGTTTCCATGCTTTCTAGTTCAACAGCTTTGCTTTGCCCCCCTCATTGTCCTGCTGCCAGTTGCCCAGCATGCACTGCACTAATTGCGTGCTCTGAATCAATGTTGTTCTGTTATTGGGCAAGAGCGTACCCCACCTCTAAACCACTTGGCAGAGACGTACACAAACACTTTTAGAGACAAACAGGGTTTTATGTGGTTTTCATGTGGCTATTTTGGACACCTTGTGTCAAACCGAAGCCAGGGAGTCTGGGTGCTATGCTGGCGCTGACTTTATAAAGGGGCCACTAGCCTCGGTATGCTTGGTGCTGTCGTCGTTCTCTGTTTACAGTCTGCTGATGGGAACAAACAGAACTACCTTTGGTTTGTTGTTGTCCCCGAGTAGCAGACACTTTTATCCAAAGCCATTAACAGTGTGAATTCAGATACAGGACAGAGCAGGTCGACGGTGGTCATTGGGGATCAAACCCGGTACCTTTTTTGGATGGGCGTCCCAACACCCTCGCCTCTATTCTACCCTGCCCCTTACACGTCAAGAATGATTTCATAGTTGATGTGATAGTCTTTTCAGTGGGGGGGATTCAGCATAACATCCTTCCTCATGGCTTCATCTGTGTAACAACAGGGCTTTGCGAGGCATCGCTCCAAATGTGTCCAGACCGGCCATTATCCAGTCTTAACTTTTAATTCCCGTCGCCATGGTGATGTACCCCCCCCCCCCCCCCGTCCCCTGAAGCGACCTGTCAGCATCCTGTCAGATTCTGATTGGACGAGGGCGTGCTGGCGAGTCAGCATGTGTTGACAACCGTCGGGTGGGCGGCTCTGATTGGTTGACAGGCGGGCTGATTCAGGAAGTGCCGTCAGGTTAGGTTAGTCGTGTGTTGTTGTGCGTTAGTTGTGACGAGGTGGCAGGGTTTGGTTCGATGGTCTCTGGCCAGCTTTTTAAGTGCAGGTTTGAACACGGCTAGCTGGCTAACACACAGTGACTCTCTGAATATGCACCCCGGCAGTTTCAGGTGTTTAACCTGCGAGATAAAAAAACTGATGTATAGACGTATACCTCTTTGAATAAAGATAATTCTACCTTTTAGATCATAACTTAGTAGGTTTTCAGTTAGTATTAAGGGACAATGACAGGGATTTGAATGTAGGCGGAAATCAACTGTTGTCTATGGAGCTGTGTATTCTGTCATGTTGTAGATGAGCGACCACACAGATATCTCACAATCTCACACGAGTTGACTCTCTTCCGCTCTCTTTTTTTTTTTTGTAAATCTGCGCGTGTTTTCAAAGACACATCGCTGTATTTCTGCGATGTTGCGATGTGTGCGATGTTTCCAGTGGCTGATAAGCCTAAAAGCGTTAAGTATCCGTAACGCATGACCTCATCTACTGTGAGCATGCAAAGTATGTGGTGTCAGTTTTTTGTCTCGCCTCAGTTGGTGGGGTAGAATAACGTGAGCCAGACGATAGCTCACACTGTGTCGTCAGTCGTCATTGCCACATTATAAATTAAAAATGTAAATCGCAATAAATATACAAAGTGCACAGCTATCTGTCTAGTTTATGTAATTGTTTTGAATACAGTCAAATTCCTCTTTGCTGGAGTGCTGCTTCAATGCAAATCGATGGGCTCGCTACACAGTACTCCTAAGCAAAGTGCCACTCAGCAGTTTAAGCTGCGGTCCAGCAGAATGTGGTCTGGAAACACGTTCTTTCTCTTTCTTCACGGTCGGTTGATTGTGTTATCTGAGGTGGAGTAGGTTTATTGTGTTATCTCAGGTGCACTGTCCTGTTCCTCCACCCTTTGATTGACACCTCTTGTTATCCTCAGCTCATTGGAAAGCTGACATGTCATTGTTGATTAGGTCATCGCGGGACGAATCGACACCAAGCCCAAGATGTACATGGTATTTATACTGACTGACGTATTTCTAAGGCCGCTATTAATTCCTACTTCTTTTTTTCTGTTTTTGTTTTTCAGCAAAACTAAGGAATGCACCCTCAATGCAGGTAATTGCTACTCGTGTTTACCCATTATGCATTGTTACATTTATAATGCCGGTATTTAATGCTGTATATAATGCTGTATTGTAACGGGATACCACCGTCACAATGGTCTCTCAGCTACGAACCAACAAACCGCCCTATTGAAATTCCTTGTTTGAAGCAGTGGCTTGGGGCTAACGGTGTCTTCCCTTCTCCTTTGTGTGTTCCAACGCACTCAATTGCACTCCGGTGACCAGAGGACGGCTACGTCAGGATGTTCCTGAGAGGGCGTCCGGTCACCATGCACATCCCGGACGCTCAGAGGGACAGTTACACCCTGGACCACAAGGGGGCAGCGCCGGACCGCAAGCTCAAGCTGCAGTGGGTGTATCCTTTTTAGACAGCGACGAGAGAGGGCGACGTGAGAAAGCGACGAGAGAGAGAGAGAGAGAGAGAGAGAGAGAGACACAGCAGGGGGGAGAGGCGGAGAGAGAAGGAGATAAGGGAGCAAGTGGAAGAGGCAGGGTACAGAGAGGAGGGTGAGAACAGGGAGTGGGAGGGAGAGGGACCGCATGAGAGCGACCGCATGAGGGAGACGATTGTGCTCTAACCTCTTTGAAGTCAAGGGTTTCAAGCGATGAATGCATAAATAATCAGATGAATAAGTAAGGGGAGAATCATGAACCGAGTCCTATTTTCAAAAGCCTATGAATAAATAATTAATTAAAATCTACCAATGAATCAAAACCCACAAATTATTCATTTAAAAAAAAGAGCATGAATGCAATTCTGTAGATTTTACACACTTTCATAGTGCTGGTTTAGCTTCTCAAGGCTCATTCTCTCCCAGGTGTGTTCACCCTAATCCCAGCTAACTTACACCACGATAAACATCTGCAAAAATCAACCACACCGCCACCACCACCACCACTACACCTCAATCCATCAGACGTCATTCACACAGCGCTTCTCCTGCAAAAGTGCTCAACAGGGAAAAACGACAACACAAGAACGGGTTGTGCTCCCCCCCCAGCACCCTCCCTTATCGCTTCCCATGGTCCCCCCCCCCCCCATCCTCGCCCGGCCTTTCCTTAACCCCCCCCCCCAGCTATGGGTACCGCGGCCGGGACTGCCGCTCCAACCTGTACCTGCTGCCCACGGGGGAGATCGTGTACTTCAACGCCAGCGTGGTGGTGCTCTACAACACGGAGGAGCAGCAGCAGAGACACTACCTGGGACACGACGACGACGTCAAGTGGTGAGGCGGCGGTACCGGCTCACCCTGGTTCTCGGCTATCGCGTCGGGGGTCCTGCGTCACCCCGTCGGGGTTTATTTTGCAATAACGACCCGGCTTCGCTGTACATTATCGGGCTTATTACACGGCTACTGACTGTAAGAAATCAATAATTTCGCATTATGAGAGAATCGCTCTGCTATAGGAGTGGCTAGAAGTGCAGATGAAGAAGGTATGAAAGCGATCAAAGTAATATATTATACATTTTAAAGTGGATTTACAATCTGTCATGGAAGGAGTTTATAATTAACTCATGTGTGTTTGTAGAACAGAATTAATGGTGGATTAATGTTTTAGCGGTAATGGTAGAAGTCGACCTAATGGTGTGTACACGCACACACACACACACACACACACACACGCACGCACACACACACACACACACACACACACACACACACACACACACACACACACACACAGACTCCTAATGAGTCCACACACTGTCCTGTTAAGGGATAAAGCCAGTGACATTAGGATCAAAGGTTGTGCTGAGAGAATAGCTGTGTGTTTAGTGTGTATTGTGTGTGTGCCAGACTGAAAGCCACAGTCATATAATAGGATATGAACTGTAGCAGCTGTCCTCATAGACGGGTGCTGCACCCTCTGTGTAAACACAAGTGTGTCTTTGTTTAGACACCTACTCAACACACTGCTTTTATCAGCCGCAGGCCTCTCCGCTTGGTTTGACAGCAGTTCACTTCACTTGAATGTCTCTAGTTTGCAAAGTAAAAAGTGACTGACATTTTTGGGTGTTTGAGAACCCAAGTGTGTTGACTAGCAATTCACATCATTTGTACACGTATGAATGCATTTTCATTAGGTCCTGACTTGAATCGTCCTGTGTTGTTCCTAGCTTGAGCGTGCATCCTGACATGGTTACCATAGCGACGGGACAGGTGGCCGGAAACTCCAAAGACGGAAAGGTACGCGAGAAATCCCGCCGACTCCCGCCGTACAGCCGCTCTGCCACATTTTTACATTTTTTAAAATGAAACCTGTAAAAATGTGTGAATGAGGCCCAACAGTGGCGGTGTCTTTTGCAATAATGTCTTAATGTCTTTTCGGGGCAGTCGCTAATATGCCTGCTGAGTATCCATCTTTCCCATATGTGGCAGCCGCACAGCAGAGTGGGTCCACCCCCAACAGCATTGGGGCGTGTCCAGCAGGGAGTGTACCTCACATACTTTACGCATTTCTGTATACACCCTGAATCCCCAATCAGGAGGTGAGAGGGATAAAAGGGAGCTCAGAGGGCAGAGAGAGGGAAGCCACGAGCGTGAGAGGAGGGCTGCCAACCGGAGCGTAAAGTAAGGCTGTTCTGTTTTTGGAGAGAGACTGAGTTCTGTTGCCCCATCACAGACCGAAGAGGGATTTATTTTTTTATTGCACCCATTTACTTCCATAGATAACACATCAACAAACATTGATGGAACATTAGTATTCCTCTGGCTCCTCTCCATCGTCGGCCTCGGGGATGAAGACCTAATCTGTTGCACACAGGACTTCTCGGATCTGCTGCAGAGTAGGGTCTCACAACAACAACAACTATGGCAGACTACATGCTCGTGTTCCTGCTGGAGAGATATTGTGCCTATTAGGGTTACTAAAATATTCTGCTCCTGTGCCACCACGCTGAGCAAAAAAGGCTGATGGACAACCACATAAGCCACACTTTTACATCCACCGCGATGTATATTTGTGTACAGCGCTCAAGCTTTATGCGCATGCTCCGCCTCTTACTCTCCGTTTTCGGTGAATATGAAGTAGCGTGTTGAGTCGTATTGAGATGGATCCGTTTGGACGCAAATGTTCTTGATACAATGCCAGGGAAAACGGGGGGGAAAAAAAGATTCGTTTTGGTACGTGTGGACTTGGCCTTAGTTTATCTACTCTTCTCATCCCTCCTCAATGTATCCTCCTCCTCCTCACTGAGTGATGAAACCTTCCTCCTCCTCTCCTTCGCCAGGTGCTCCACCCCCATGTGCGCGTGTGGGACTCCGTCAGCCTCAACACCCTCCATGTGCTCGGTGCGGGTGTGTTCGACCGGGCTGTCACCTGCGTGGCCTTCTCCAAGTCCGTGAGTCTCTTCCACCCGGCCATGTAGACACAGAAGAGGCCTTCGATACAGACTCCTTGCTTAGCGGTCCAGGGTAGACGTATATTTAGCTGTTAGGGTCTTAATGTGAAGTGTTTTTATGTGAACTCACACCGAACGTTGATAACTGCTATCGGCGATAAAATAACAACCGTATATTTCATGGCAAAATATAAAAAAAAGTATCCACTTCAACGTGACCTAGGTTTGCGTTCTTGGGGTTAATATTGTTAACCAACAAAAACGCCCAATACAAGATCATAGTTGCGTCACAAGTCAACACCACTTTGTCCTCTCAGAACGGCGGTGCTCACCTGTGTGCCGTGGACGACGCCAACGACCACATCCTGTCTGTCTGGGACTGGCAGAAAGAGAAGCAGCTGGCCGAGGTCAAGGTAACCACGACCTCTGACCTTTCACCCTTTACGGTTGAACTTCACAATGGTGTGATGTATATCAACTTTATACATGTCCAACTTTTTGTTTTGCTTTTGTATTTGGCCTACAATCAGAAGCCAATTAAAGGTCGACATCATTTATTAAAAACCAGGACACAATGAAAACATGTTAAAATATAGTTAACGACTATGGGCCTTCAAAACATGACTTTCATTCATACCTCCGACTCCAGTGCTCCAACGACTCGGTGTTGGGGGCCGTCTTTCCACCCCATGGACCCCAACCTGATCGTCACCTGTGGGAAATCACACATCAACTTCTGGACCATGGACGGCAACACCCTCACCAAGAAGCAGGGCCTGTTTCGAGGTCCGTCAGAACCAACAATGTTTGTGTACAATATCAAACCGTATAAAACCCGTAACTGTAAGAAATGTACAACGGTGTGTATTCTATTCGAGCACATCTACTACTGGTCGTACAGCAGTAGAATCGGTTTGAATAGAGCGCACCCACATATGTATTGTTACAGCCGAATGTGTTGAATGGGTCTCACGTCAAAGTGTCTTTGGTCCGCTAGAAACACGAGAAGCCCAAGTACGTGCTGTGCGTGGCGTTCGCGGAGAACGGCGACGCCATCACCGGAGACTCCGGCGGAAACATCTACGTCTGGGCCAAAGGTACGCTCCTCCTCCTAAACATCTGCTCTGCGTCTGTAGAGATGTCCTTCAAACCTTCTGTTAAGCTAGTCGAGCTGAATTTACACACAGTGATTTACACGATGGGTGGTCAAGAACGTAGCACAGAGCAGGGAAATGCAGACGTAACCTCAATAGTCGTATGCCAAGAGCCCCAAGAGGGAGGGGTTTATAATCTCTGTGCGTTCCGAATGGCTGTGCTGTCGATTGACAGGCGGTAGCCGCATCAGCCAGGCGGTGTCCGGGGCCCACGAGGGCGGCGTCTTCTCTCTGTGTGTGCTGAAGGACGGCACCATGGTGTCCGGCGGGGGGAAGGACCGCAAGGTGGTGCTGTGGGACCACCACTACAACAAGCAGTCGGAGATGGAGGTGAGACGTCTGCAAAGTCAGGTGAATTGTATTAGTATAGCTACAGTCCCACAGTTACAGTCTCACATTTTAGGCCACATTTTACAACCCCCCCCCCCCCCCCCAACCCTAAGCCCTGTCAAGGGCAAGGAAATTAAATGATCAAGGAAGAAACCTTGAGGAGGAACACAGAAGAACGAGTGCAATAGGTGCCAAAATGGGCAGATATTAAGATTGGCATAAACAAGCAAAACAGGAGGTTGAGTAAGGGAATCATTTCTAATTATTGTTAGAAGTTGTTAGAAAGCTATGTGTTCAAACCTTCGACTCCCAGCCCAAAGGGACCGGGTTCGCTCCCTTCAGCAAGATGCCTCTAACCCCGTACGTGCTGCTTAATGGCCTGTATGCCCTGTACGTCACTCTGGATAAAAGCATCTGCTGTGTGTGTGTTGTCCGTCCGTCCAGGTGGGCGAGGCTCTCGGCCCGGTGCGAGCTCTGGCCGAGGGGAAGCCAGGAGAGCTCTTTCGTCGGCACCACCAAGAACGCCATCATCAGAGCCGCCTTCCCCGACACACTCACCCCGATCGTTCAGGTACACACACACACACACACACACACACACACACACACACACACACACACACACACACACACACACACACACACACACACACACACACACACACACACACACACACACACACACACACACACACACACACACACACACACACACACACACTTCTTTTGTTTGGGTGATGGAGTTTGATTGGGCCTTTGCCATGTCACAACGTCAAGACAAATCGTACCTCAACACAGCTTGGGGTTGAATGCTAAAAAAAAGTACAATATAACTTAGAATTATTTGAATCTCTTATATGGTAACTTGGCGATTGTGTGAAAAATAGAAGTAGTTTATACTCTTTGGCATACCTGCTGACAGTAGCTTGACCCGGGATTTAGTGTGTGTGTGTGTGTGTGTTTGCTGTTTCAGGGGCACACAGATGAACTGTGGGGTCTGGACGTGCATCCGACCATGGAGCAGTTTGTCACCTGTGCTCAGGACAAACAGGTGCAGCTCTGGGACACCAACTCCCATCAGCCCCTCTGGAGCAAGGCCATCGATGTGAGCCAATAGGAAGAGAGAAGTTTTTTTTTTGTACTGTGAACAAACTGTATTTGTATTTCATCATTGGGTATTTTATTTACTTGTGATATGAATAAGTCCTAAAACACTCCAGCATTACTATATTGGAATATGACAGTAATGTTGAATAATAATTGGGAAGGAGCGAAAGAAATGCAATAAAATAAGAAGAATGAATCCTGGAATTAAAAAGTATGCAATGAACTAAGGTAGCCTGTCTCCTCCTCTCCATGTAATGCAGGACCAGGGCAGGTCTGCAGGGTTTCACCCCAGTGGAGGTGTAGTGGCGGTGGGCACCATGACCGGCAGGTAAGACCCCCCCCCCCCCCCCCCCCCCCCCCCTGGAGGTCTTCAAACTCAGAAGGACATATTTATTGACACTTCAGAGAAATAAAGTGTGTGTGTGTGTGTGTGTGTGTGTGTGTGTGTGTGTGTGTGTGTGTGTGTGTGTGTGTGTGTGTGTGTGTGTGTGTGTGTGTGTGTGTGTGTGTGTGTGTGTGTGCACGGCAGGTGGTTGGTGCTGGACACTGACACCAGAGACTTGGTTTCTATGCACACCGATGGAAATGAAATAATTTCCAACATCAAGTACTCTCCGGGTAAAACACTGATCTATAAATCACACTACCGCTCCATACTGCTGCTTCTCCACTTCCTCTTTAACCAAGCTTGACTTCTTTTGCCCATAGATGGCAACTACCTGGCAGTCGGTTCCCATGACAACTTTGTTTACATCTATGGCGTCACCGAGAACGGCAGGAAGTACAGCCGCGCGGGGAAATGCTCTGTGAGAAAATATTTTAATGAATGATGACAGATAAACAATAATAATAGCTTTTGTTGCCTTTGTTTACGAATCGCTTTGACGGACGATAAGCAACGTACTTTGATAGATTGTTAAAAAGGAAATGGCACAAATGAAGCTGTAGGTTTAACTTAATAAAATGTTTAAATAAAGCATAGATTCAAATGATAACCAACCGATTCTCCTGCGGTTCCTCCAGGGCCACTCCAGCTTCGTGACTCATCTGGACTGGTCTCAGGACAGTCACTACCTGGTCACTAACTCAGGAGACTACGAGATCCTCTTCTGTAAGTCCAGCCCCACGTCCTGGTCCAAGACTCACAGAAGCCCACAGACCCGCAGGCCAACGCTGATTACCGGCGATAATAACCAACCGATAGCCGAGTGATCATTAATAATAAAGTAATAGGGCTTGTACGTAAGAATGCATCATGGGGTTTTTGTTGGCGATGCTCCGCCATAATGAGAGGACTCCAGAGAGTTGCAAGTGCTGTAAAATCTAAAATCGCCGTAAATGTACCGTAACCTGGACTAATGAAAACCTTGTTTTGCCGCGTCTCGCATGAGAAACGCTGTGGCAGTTTCAAACACAACAATGTCTCCCCATAGTGACAAATGATTTCCCGATTAATTACTAAACAACGAGCACAAAACCGTGACTACCAACACAATACATAGCATTCCAACGCTCCTATGCTTCCAAAATGGCGGCGGTCATTACGATGTGACGTCGGGATGTACAACCCCTATTCAATCATGATGTATTTCCTGTTTGTGCCCCTCCTCTTCCTGTCCAGGGGAGGCCCCTAGTGGTAAACATGTGACCAGCATGGACACGGTGCGCAACGTGGAGTGGGCCACCTACACCTGCCCCCTGGGGTTCAGCACCTTCGGTGGGCCCCCATCTCACTTCTAAATATTCATTTTTATACTTTTGGTGCAATATTTGTGTTCATGCATCTGTATGATATTCACAAATGTGAATATCTCACCCCCCCCCTTTACCACATTCTCTCTATCCATCTCTCTCTCTCTACCCTTCTCCCCCTCATCTAGGAGTGTGGCCAGACGGGGCGGACGGTACAGATGTCAACGCCGTGTGCAAGTCCCACAGCAGCTCTCTGCTGGCTTCCGCTGATGACTTCGGCAAAGTGCACCTGTTCACTTTCCCCTGTGCTCAACCAAGGGTCAGTGGGACTCAAACTCCATTATTACAAGCTGATATTTGGGCATTTGTGTCAGTCCTTTGCTGTAGCATGTAACCTCAGTTCTGCCTCTAGTGGTAGTTAAGGGGTAATGCAGTGTGACCGGTCCTATTCTGGGTGTTCGCGTTGTTCAGTACAGTTCTAGTACTGAATCTGAGTGGTAGTGGATGAGGAGCTTATTCAAGTGATGGAATAAACCGTCCACTTGGTATTTGAATTAGAATAAATTAATGTTTTAGGTACCTTTTTATGTGGCCCTCAAAACGTTAAAGCATTTGTCCATTTCACTATAAAAACAGAAGGCAATGTTGAATGCTTTCTACCACACATTTCTAAATGTGTGGGTGGATTACCTCTGGTGTCAGATGAGGTCAACGCTGCCGTTGGACGTTGTAAACGCTAGCCTCAACCTCAGACCCGTAAAACTCAACCGGTAATGTTAATTAGCTAAGTTGCTAACTTGTAAACACTAAACTGGTCTAGTTTTTTTTCCGACCCTAAAGGTTCTGAAGTTTAACACAACAACTAATGGTTCAAATAAATTGCAGTTGTATTTAGTTAATAACAGAAAAGCTCATGGAAACATTTATGATCTTATTTGTTTTTGTGCAAATGAGAAATAAATAGGGAAAGAAAATATAAAAAGACTGCATGTGGGCCTAAAATGGCTGCACCTCTGTAATGGATGGTTAGACTATTATCATTCATTATGGTTTCATTGTATTATTCCTCTGAATGTTTGTTTCTGATTCCTATAGCTGCTCTGTACTCCATTTGTCCATTTAGAAACACAATTGTGCAGTACTTATTATTATTTTGTGTGCTAAATGACTGTCAGTCCACTGTGTGAAATGAATAACATTATATTTGTCCCCGCCTCCTTTTCAGGCTCCCAGCCACATGTATGGCGGACACAGCAGTCATGTGACCAACATTGCCTTCCTACACGACGACAGTCACCTGATCTCCACTGGCGGGAAGGACACCAGCATCTTGCAGTGGGTGGTCGTCTAAGAGCCGATCACCATGGCAACAGCATCCTTCCCTCCTTCTTGTCTCCCCCCCCCCCCCCTTTCACTGTTACTGTGTCCTCCTGCCTCCCCACTAGATGGCAGCATTTCCGTGCCTATTAAAACACCTTGACCAATGCCTGGCCGGCTTTAGAGCAGCAGCAGCAGCATTAAAAAAGTGTTGATAGTCGAGAATATATTAAAGATGTCGTATGAAATACAAACTATATTGATAATGTCGTATGGAATAGAATGTAGTAAAGTGTTGCTAGGCAGCGAATGCATCCCTGAATATTACAGTAAAAGCAGACCTGTTGAAAGAGGATTGTTGCAACTAAAACCCTGAATATAGCCCGTCTAATATTATCCAACGTGAACCTTATTTCCGGTATGGCTGGCAGCTGTCTGTGGCGACCGTGGGATCCCCGGGATGACAATCGTCTCTCTCTGTGCGTCGGTTTTTACTGTGCCTCAACATCTATCACAACCGCCCGACGCCCAAACGGTTACCTTTTAACTAACCGCCTTTAACCCATAGGCTGATGATTGTAACTACTGAAGATTATTATTACACCTCGGCAACCGTCGGGAAGTGGCTGTTATCGCAAGCCTCCCATCTGGCCACTGTCCCCGGCCCACCGGTGTCTCCTACTGTAACCGTGCTGACGCAGCACCAGGTGCCGCTATAACGTCTGGAATAGCATGTCTGTAAATGTCTAAGGTCTTTAGGAAATCTATCTTATGCAGTATATCCGAGTGGCTGTGTTATTTTAATATTTATTTGTGACAATAATGGATGCTATAGTAAGTAAAACTATAACTAATATTCGTGTGGCGCTTTTAGCAGTGGACAGAGGAATTATATATGGCTAATGCATTGTAGAAGTGAGTTTAAGCTGTGCTTTGCCTTCTGTTTTGTTAATAAAGTTTTTACCCAAATATATTTGGTGTAAATGGATTATGTAAAACTATTCAGACACCATGTAACAGTTCTGCTTTGTGGGAAAACAAACGGAGGCCTACTTAAACTTTGTGACTGTGTGTGGGTGTAAATATGGGGGGGTCTCACCTGAGGACCCTGTTTAGCGTCCAGGAGGGGAAACTGTTGCTGTCGAGAAGACGATGGTCTGTTGACAGTCAACAGGACATCTTATGGGACAAGAACAAACCACCTATCCCTTCCCATGCTACCCATTATTATTATGAATAAATGCAACATTGAACTACTAGTCTGCAACTGACGCTTTTCAATGTCCATTAATCTTTTTTTAAACCTTTTCTCTCAAATAACTGTTGTAATGTCATGCCTGCCTATCACAAGTGACCAGAGCCCGAGGTAATTAAGTTAGCTTGTTTTATCTGACAAGCTGCCAAGACAAATGAATGAATTCATGTGAAAATAATCGAATATAAAATATGTGGGTGCTTTGCGGGTGATTCTATGGGTAAAAGTTTGTATTTCTTTTTAAATTAGGGTTAGGGCTAATTAAATCATTGTGCCATTTCCAGCATTATCTTGAGGCATTCATCAGCCAAATTCATAGAAGCTAACAGTTCAAGATTGCAGAGAGTTGATGTTGCACTCAATAGAGCCAGTGGCCATTTGGACAGCTTACATTTAAATAAAGTTCAGTCTTAAAGAGAGGGATGCAGAGAAGGTGGTCAGGGTCATGTCCCGGTCCATATGGTTGTACCTCAACACAACGCGGGTATGAGAGGTTAAGAGATATCTGATGCTGCACGCATCAAACACCCAAGGTGCGAAGGTGATGAGGAGGATGGATGGAAGAACAAGACATCAATCTAAAATGATGTCATTTTAATTATTAATTATTTTATAATATATTTGTGGGGCTTTTGAACCTTTATGGTAGGGCAGTGGAGAAAGTGAGCCAAATAGGTTGAAAGAGAGGGAATGACGTGTAGCATAGAACAGGTTGGCATGAAACCTGCTTCAAGGTGTACTTCCTGAATGTTAGGGCACTAGCAGGTCGGGCCACTAAGCCACCCTAACTTCATAAGAAAAGGTTAGTTATTACATTAACAAGTATGTGCTATTACAGTGTTATTACACAAGTATGTACTGTGTAATAAGCAATGTAACAGCATGTACTTAATGCATGTGCATAATATGTGATACTGTTGGAAGAGCACATAACTACACAGTGATGTCAGGGTTAGGGCTTAATGGTAGGAACAGTGAGTTCCCCATGGGTTAGGGTCAGGCTGTTCAATAACGTTATTACATGTGTACTTACATGCTTATTACATGTGCAATTACACTGTAACAAGAACAAGGACACTAATGTATAGGGTTAAAGAAAATATATATGTATTTGCTATGAATGGTGGAGGATGTTTTCCAGTACGATGCTGGGAGGGTTCCAGATTCCCACAGAAGAAATTATATGTTTCTTCTGTGGGAATCTGCATCCTGGCAAAGGTCTTATCTTTGTGCGAGGGAGAAAGTAGGAATAGTTTATAGTAGAAAACACTTAGGATTGCTGATAAGATGATCTTTGTTATAATTTATCGTGCATGTATATTTCTTGTCTGAAAATATGATAATTGTCTGAAAATATGATAAAACATATATAGTAATACAATATATATATTGTATATTCTCTCATATTGTGAGAATTATTGATCCAGTTATTGTAGATCTAGTTTGTAATTCTAGTTTTAATAATTTAAAATAGAAAGAAATGCCTACATAAAAACAAAGCCTAAAGTCAGGTGACTCACATTTGGGAATTGGACCCACTGGGAAATTAAAGGAAAGAAACACTCATTAGGAAAGAAAGCAGGGAATGCTGTCAATATGACATGTGATAACCTGACAGAGAGCGCCTGGTGGTGGCGGTCCTCCTGGCCTCCAGGCTGCTGACCGCTCCTCTGGGACTCCCACACGTTTCACAGGAACCAACAATAACAGCATGATGTCCTTCTGAAAGGTCAACGCATGAAGAATGGACAGATTTTTAAATGTATATACTATTTACATATAAATACTCCCTAAACAGTTCAGGGCTATAAATTCATGGGTTGAATATTGGATTTAGTTCACATTGTGAAGTTGTTTTAGGAGCGGTTCCTCCCACACAGACAGTGTTGTTAGGATCTGTCTGACCTCACAAGGAGACAGTAAAATACGGTACGCACTGTCTCTCTCTAAACACGCTGAGGACACACAATAAAGGTCTCTGGTGGGGGTGTATGGGGAGTGCAGCTCCTCTTCCTCCTGATCTAGTTTATGAAGGTATTTATATAGATATATATCTTCATCATCATCTCTGAAGATCATCTGAGGACCCTCCTGGTCTATGTTATGAAGATATAAGATCTATTATGTAATAATATTATGTTGTATTAGGTATTTATTGTACGCATATAAAGTATGTCTTCTTCTTCTTCTTCTTCTTCTTCTTCTTCTTCTTCTTCTTCTTCTTCTTATGCAGAATGGCCCATTTCAGAATAATATATATTATATTATTGGATTATATTTATTGATGCATTAATGTGTTCACCACTTAATGTTGCAGCTGGTCAAGCTCATTTTTTATTTATTCATTTTATTTATTTATTTAATATATTTATGGAGCTCATTTTGTATTTATTTATTTAATTTATTTATTTAATATATTCATGGAGCTCATTTTTTATTTATTTATATAGCTTGTGGATTTCCTCCTGGGGACCAATAAAGCCTTATTGATATAATCATATAAATGATTTATTGATTATATTTTGTATTGCTTATCAGAATCTGGAGAAGTAACTAGTAACTAAAGCTGTCAGATAAATGTTGTGAAGTAGAAGTTTAAGGTAGCAGTACCCATAGGCGTAGATTACGGGGGACGACGTACTATTTATAATTAGAATTTTGTCCCCACCACTTTTAAAAATGAGCAAACCAATTGCGAACCCCCCCCCCCCCTCCCCGTCGACAATCGTGCCCCCCCCCTCGGTCGACAATCGGTCGACAATCCCCCCCCCCCCCCCCCCCCTCCCCACCACTTCTAAAACCAAACT
>JAOPHQ010004952.1:0-42500 GCA_030340625.1 Merluccius polli
GAAGAAAAATAGTCGTATCTCGGCTCCTGCCGTCACTACCGGACCCGGACCTGGACCTGGACCCGCTCTGCTGTCACCATGGCGCCGCGTGCCGCAGACCGCGCCGCCCGGGAGGAGGAGCGCAGCGCTGCTGGCTCCGCGTCCGCTGCTGCGCCCCGCCCCCTCCTGCGCGCGCCACTCGTGACGTCCGGCGAGAACCGGCGGCTGATTGGCTGGGAAGACGGAAGGGGGAAGTTCCGCCCCCACTGGATCCTCGGATCATCTCGCCGTTTAATTATTCAATTAATTATTATTTAATTATTATTAATTATTAGTAAATTTAATTATTAATCATTATTAAATCCAATTATGAATTATTATTAAAGACATTTAGGAGTTATGTTGAAGACCACAACCACACGTTTTAAAGAGTAATTGTTGTTTTTATTGTCCTGGGTGAATACAAAATAATGACAAATACATAATTTCATGTACAAAAGCGACATTTTTTTTCATACATTGCGAGCATTGCAACAATACCAAATTGTAATAATAAAATCAATTAAACAAGAGTGACGTCAATCAGTACAGTGAGGGTCATATGAGACCTGCTGCAGGACCACACTGAGTGATGGTAATGTGGTGCAGATGCACACTGAACACACTGCATGCCACAGCTTATATTGCATGCAAGCTTGATGCTGGTTAAAATCACCACAGTAGGCAACACTGCTCTGCAGGCGCTGGTAGAGATGGGCCTGGACTCAGAAGTACAATCGGATATTGTCAAAAGAAGTAAATCTGTTCATATCCTGTGAAATTTTGAGTGTTTACAGGTACGTAGTTGTAAATCAGTGAAGAAGCCTCTTCCTCAGGCGTGGCGTATGAATGGAAACTTCTTCTGCCTGAAAAGAATGGACAAAAATATACGTTAGAGAAGACCAATACTCAGGTGAGCAATTGGCCGATTACAGTGAAAGGTCATTTGCATTGTAATTTGTGTGTTTTTTTATTTATTCAAATCTTCACCAATGCAGACATCAATCTCTTGAGATTGTCTCTGTCTGTTTGCCAAACGTAACGGTTCAACAACCGTTTCGCCGGACATGGCAGATCATGCACATCAGCTCACCTTCGTTAACGAAGAACTCGGCCAGCAGGGAGGAGACTCGGACGGCGTTGGAGGAGTGGGGGTAGTTCAAGTTGGGTTTCCACTGAAAGCGGTTGACCTCTGGATGCCACTGGACTCCGTAGAAGGGATATCTCTTACCTGGTACCGTGCAACAACCCAAGATCAGCAGGGGGCAGTGGGACGGTTTTACATTTACACGTTGACTACTTTAAAAACACTGGTGAGGTTACACAGCAAAAGAAAAACGTCAATCACCTTCCATGGTGGAGACAAACCGGGCTCCATTTTCAGCAACGTTTGTCGACAAGATGGTGTAGAAATTGCGCAGCTTCTCGTTTTCTGCAAAGGTCTGTAAGAAAGATCAGCATTTCCTTAACCACCATGTACTTTCCAATGTAAAGAAGATTTCATCACATTCCAGGAAGCTTACAACACTGGCAGCATGATATCAAATATCGGGGTGTAGCGCGTGTGCTGATGTGATTTTGTATGTTTTCCTGTTTGCACCCCAGGGTCCTAATTCATTAAATATGTGTTCAGTTGCGCCAAGTTGAGGCCCTTGAGAACATGACAATAATAAACAATAAATAATAAACTTGACAAGACAAGACAAAAAAGAAAATCCAGTGCAATAACACACTTAGACCCTAGTACAACAAGTAGACTATAGTATACTTTAAAGAATAGGTGAAACACACGTGCACACACAAATGCATGCATGCACACACACACACACACACACACACCTTGGTTGTGATTCCAAAGTGGTGAAAATTCCCAGTCAATGGTTCCTTGGACAAAGCATTCATGAGCTCACTGGGAAACCCCTGGAACATACGACTGGAAGGAACATCTGGTGGAGAACAGGGCAGAAAACCACATGGAGGTTAGAGAGAGGCACAGGCCCACAGGCAGCAAAAGTTATTTGTTTAAAACAGTGGAGGTCTTTAGTTTGGGTAAATTGTGGGGTAATTTTAAATTGTCATTTTTTTTCAGTCACCAGTATTTCCTTTGCAATATTGTTGTTGTTGTTTTTACTTTACTTCTACTGACACCATCTGGTGAAATTTAACAAACACACACACACACACACAATCCTTCTCGCTGCATATATCCTCATTGTACTGCAAGGGATCTACCACATTTGTTTTTACCAACAATACTTTGATAAACCGGTTAGGTAGACAACAAATTGTTTCCTGTGAATGATTCAGCAGAATGAAATCCAGCAGCAGCATGCATCAAGGGCATCACAATGAAAGATAAAATACCACTGAATCAAACACATTATAATAGAAGTAAAATAAAATTAAAAAAATAATAATAATAAAAGGGTCATGCGTTACACTATGGACAGGTGAGTTTGAAGGCACCCAGCCATAGCCCCCCCCCCCCAAGGAACTTACTTGCAGTCAGGTTGAGGGGAAGCGCTATGTTCTCCGCTGGCGTCTTGGTCAACAGACACTCCCCGGCCGCCAGCGCCGTCAGCAACTGCAGGCCCATACATGTGCCCCAGATGGGGAAGTGGTCGCCCTCATCATTGGCCTGAAATGTATAGAGAACATGACTTGACTTTCGGATATGAAAAAGTGGTGTGGGAATGGAAAAATGCCTCTACTGTCACAGACAGTAGAGGCATTATAGTGGTTGAACCGAACCTGAAGGGCCAGCCTGTAGAAAACTCTTGTCACTCTTGCAAAGTCCGACGTTTCCAGGTCTGCTGATCCTCCAATGAGAAGCAACCTGGATGTGCATGACACATTTAGACGTTGGTTTAATAATAATAATAATAATAATAATAATTATTATTATTATTATTATTATTATTATTATTATTATTATTATTATAGCAATAATAGGCCTAATAATAATAATAATAATACATAATAATACATAATAATACAGCATAATACAGCATAACAATACAGCATAATCATAATAATTATTTTTATTTTTATTATAGCCATTTAGATTGAATTGGAACAAGTAGGCCTAATTACACCGCAAATAGTGAATTACCCATTAATGGACTTGAAGATCTTCTCATACTCAGTAGTGGTCAGGGTCAAGCTGTTGGGATAGAAATGGCGGACACTGCATTAATAATAGCTCCCAACGTCAGTCAATAAACATTTCATGGAGCAGAACACAAACACCCTTCAAACCCCAATATCCAGCCATCCTACCGAATGGGCACAACTCTGCTCCCTGCAGACTCAATATACTTCACATAGGAGTCTGGGATGTAGGTCTTCCCGAATGGTTTCATGACATCATCCATTACTTCTTGAGTCAAAATACCTGTTGACAAACACATTACAACATAAAACCCAGTCCAGCACCACCCTGATGATAGAAACCCAAGTCCTATCTTAACAGCTTATGAGTTGCTTGAGTTAGATATTACAGTTGTTTTGTTCTACTTTATATATCATTAATTAACAAATGAGATGACTTACCGATAATTGGTCTGTTATTGACAGCGTCCAGGTGGCGTTTTGTGGGCATTGCATTGGTGCAGTGACCAAGCACAAGTACACACAAGTGTGCAGCAAACCCTTTGCTGAACATGTCGGCGCTGCAAATGCTAAATCCAACTTGTATTGAGGTTAGGAATAGACCCCAACGAGATCACTGAAGGAGGATGTCTGCACAGGGACGCCTCCTTGGTGTGACTTTTAAACACAAACGTTACAAGGAAGTTAGGAATGTCCAAAATGATGACTGGTCACATTTCAGCACGACGCACACAGGACGCCTAGTTATTGTTGCAACCTGGTTATCTGCAGCCAACCATTTGTCCCTGTCTAGACAATCACCATCTCAAATGAAGTTATAGCTAATATACTGACACCGAATGGTGCAATATAATGATGAAATACGATGAAAACCTTGGATATTTCATTGTTAAGCAAAATATGTCTTCGGCTATAGGCCTATAAACCATGAGAAGTTTTTTTTTTATACCACAATGGACTTTGTTCTGAAGCTTGATAAACTTATGAAGTAGTTTTATGCCACAACCAGTGTTGCATAATGTTAAACTGACACTGATTTAATGTGGCGAGGTTACACAAATGTAACCCACATTTTAGAACATGTATGCATAACGTAAAACAGACATAAACTTATAAAAATCAATCACACAAATATCAATACTAGAATACAAGCCCATATGGGTCAAGATACTTTTGGTAGCCACTACAATGATAAACCATCATTATGCACTTTGATTTGATTTTTACAACCAAAGAGAAACCACACATGCACACATTTTTAATACCACTGCAATTTATTGAATACTTAACGGATTGCTGTGTTCATTCACCTCACATTAATGCGTTATTACATTAAACAGACTGAAACAAAATCAGAGTCCTGAACAATCAGGTTCCCTTATACTTTAGGGCCTTCCAGCTCCGAATGCATCCGGGAATAACAGGGGCTTGTACATCGCAATGCATCATGGGATTTTTTGTTGCCGATACTCTGCCGTATTCAGAGGACTCAAGACAGGTAGTACTGTAAAATCCTAAATCGACGTAAATGTACCGTAACCTCGGCGAATGAAAACGTTGTTTTGCCACGTCTCGCATGAGAAACGCTACGGCGGTTCCGAACACAACAACGTCTCTTCATAATGACAGATCATTTCACAATTTATTACTAAACAATGATAAAAATAAATATTACTACCAACATGATTACTAACATTACAATGCTCCTATGCTTCCAAAATGGGGGCGGTCATTTTGGGGCCTTAGTCGGTCGCGTCTGAGTTCAAGGTCAAGGTCGTTGGCAACGTATGCCGAAGGCCAAGTCCTAAATGGACCCTCAGTGGTTCTGGTCAACAGAATAGCATTACTTCCAATGGGTGGGAAGGAGAACGTGTGGGCCGACCTCAGAAGACGTCTCGCTGACCTCACTGAGAAGAAGAACCATGTGAGGGAAGTCAGCTGCTGCGGTGAAGTTGTTTCCCAGTCAGATCTGAAAATAAAGAATTTTCATGCAGCGCATGCAATTGATTTACATGTCATTAATTTTAGGTGTTGCAACTTGGGAGAAAATATGACGGATGACGTATGTGGGAAAAAAGTCAGAATAGAGCAGTTGACAGTAAAGAAACACAGTGACACAGCACAACGAATACGTCTAATATGCATGGCCTGCATTGCGCCAGACAGAGAAATCATCACCTTGAAATAAGGTGAGATGTGGTTAGCGGCAAGCAGAACAACGAACACAAGCCGCTTCTCCCTATTGTTCAAACTATGAAGGAACCGAAAAACTAAAACATACGCTATGTTAAAAAAAAGAAGCGTACATGTACCTGGAAGCTTAGAAACTCCTACAAATATTTATTCAGTTGACTGTTTTTTTATTGATTTGTCAATACATAAGACATGTCAACATACACAAAATATGAAGAAAAGAAAATGTCCCAAACATTCCCAATACTTACCCTGAGGTTTTCTATTTCCGTAGTTACATCATCGTAGACATATCCCAGAAGCTCGGCTTTCGACTTCAATCCATCCAGTAAGACTGTGAAGAGAGATTGCGTGAACTTTTTTGTCATCACTCACGTCATCACTCACTATTAGACTCGTTCATATATTTTTTTTAATTAAAATCCTAATTGAAGTAAATGTTGGTTTTCTTAAAGCCACAATAATAGAAAAGAGAGTCACAGTTCCCGTGTAAGAAGCAGAGTATGCCATCTTGTGGGAGCCTTGATCCTTACAGTACACCTGTCAATAATGTGTGTTTTACAACTGCTGTTTCTTCAGGGACTTACTGTACATTAATTCACTTACCGATCCCTTGTACCATACTCTCCATTTCCTGACGGTTTTCCAGGTACATGGGCCACACATGTCCGTCGAAATACCCCGGTGGGTCCGGGGGTGTGTACACCCTAGAACTGAGCATGAACACAGAGATGAACGCTTTCAAACCATTTTGCAATCATGTCGAATAAAATTTGGTTTAAAAAAAAAAGAAGTTTGCTTTCCATCTTTTCAACACAAAATGAATATAGCATGCTGACATTTAAGTTATAATAATAATATAATAAATCACATTTTTACAACTTTTTGGATTTCTTACCATCTCCTTTTCTTACATTCATCATAAGGGATTTCCAGAAAGTATCTTTTGTTCATTAATTCATTCAAAGGCCTGTGAATGAATAAAATACAAGTTTTGAAAGTTTTGAAAATCCCAACTTCTTCTGTACTATTATTTTTACCTTCTCTTTCTCACAGGTTCAATGAGTAAAACAGAAACAGAAGTAGGCCTATATGTATATATATATATATATATATATATATATATATATATATATATATATATATATATATATGTATTAGAGATGGGCATAGATTAATTTCTTTAATCTAGATTAATCTATTTGTAATCTTGATATTAATCTAGGTTAATCTAGATTAAAGTGGCTCATTAGAATACTGTCGAAGGCGTGCATAATATGTGTGTGCTACCTAAATAATGACTTATAATACCTAAATAATGACTGGGAACAGGTCTGCGCGATTGTTGAGTGCGCGGGGGGGGGGGGGGGGGGGGGGGGGGGGGGGGGGCGTTATCGCCGATAAGAGTCTCGCGTTATCGCAGCGCGGTAACGCTGATAATGGCCCATCACTACATATATATTGATACATTATTAATATACAACATAATAACGCTAAATTCAATACAAGGTGACAGACACCTATCCGCACTTTCATTTACCAAAAGACTTATGATCTCCAATGTGTCGGTTGCTTTACCTGTAGTTAAATATCAGGAAGCCCTCTACGATCAGCACCAGCACCTCCTGGTGGCTCCTCTCAGGTGTGGTCCCACCTGAGGGGAGGAAGGAGCGCGGGTCTCGCTGCCAGGAGGAGACCTCCTCCATCATGCGGTCCATGTGCAGAGCCTCCAGCCCTGGAAACACTTCACTCATCAGGGGTTCAACATGTCTCGGGATTGATATGGATGTGAATATTAACAACATTTCTATTCATCATTGAGTTAAAGGGACGTAATGTTCACATTAATAAATCCCTTTAAATTTCCAGGAACCGGAGGTTGCTTCACCCTACTAGTGATAACCTGTGACACGGGTCCATGGAGCTGATCTCTATTCACACCTTTAGTGTGAATAGATTCAATCACAACATGACAAAGAGCAGGTCAGTAATCATCTGCTAATACTGTTGTTTCCTGATAAACGTTGAGTTAATCAACATTAAGGTTGTTTGTTTTTTGTTGTTGTTAAGGAATAAGGAAAGGTCCCTTACTGTCATACTGTTTAAACCCACTGCTGTCCACAGGCACCAGGGAGTCCTCCTGGAGCAGAGAGGACACCGTTATTAAAATAACATAACAACACATCTGGAAAAGTGTGTTGTGTGTGTGTGTGTGTGTGTGTGTCTGTGTCTGTGTGTGTGTGTGTGTGTGTGTGTCTGTCTGTCTGTGTGTGTGTGTGTGTATGTGTGTGTCTGTCTGTGTGTATGTCTGTGTGTGTGTGTGTGTGTGTGTGTGTGTGTGTATGTGTCTGTCTGTCTGTCTGTGTGGGAGGGGGGGGGGGGGTGTGCGTGCATGTGTGTGTGTGTGTGTGTGTGTCTGTCTGTCTGTGTGTGTCTGTGCGTGTGTGTGTGTGTGTGTGTGAGTGAGCTCACAGGATGCACTTTTTTTTTTTGTAGCATTCCCATTTGAATCAATTAAAATCAATTAGAGGACGTGGAGACGGGCGTACTTTGAAGAAGGAGTCCTGTGCGATGATGCAGCTGCTGTGCGGCAGCCGCTGCTGCAGCTGGGTGGCCAGAGTAGACTTCCCACCGTTAGTCATCCTGAATGAAACACACATCATCATCATCATCATCATCATCATCATCATCATCATCATCATCAGAGGCCATGCCCAGGCCTCATGGCCGGATGGACAGCACACCTCCAGAGAAAGCTCCTCACCCGCCTATCCCAACCACCAGGGTCTTCATCTCAGGTGAATGCTCTGTCTCTCCCTCTCTTTCCCTCTCCCTGTCTCTCCCTCTCCCTCTCTCTCTCTCTCTCTCCCTCTCTCCCTCTCTTTCCCTCTCCCTGTCTCTCCCTCTCTCTCTCTCTCTCTCTCTCTCTCTCTCTCTCCCCCCCTGTCTCTGTCTCTCTCTCTGTCTCTCCCTGTCTCTCTCTCCCCCCTCCCTCTCTCTCTCTCCCTGTCCTCCCAGTCTCTCTCTCTCGCTCTCGTTCTCGCGCTCTCTCTCTCTCTCTCTCTCTCTCTCTCTCTCTCTCCTCTCTCTCTCTCTCTCTCTCTCTCTCTGTCGACAACAAGACTTGAATGGACTCGTCCTCCTTTTCCTGCGTCAAGGTGTGGGGGGGGGGGGGGGGCTTTATTTTGAAACGCACTCACGTTGACACGTGACCTGAAGTCGCTCGGTGATTGGCTGAGCGGCTGGCTGACGTCACAGCTGGGGAGGCGGGATCATAGACATATATAGACGTATATTATGTCTATGGGCGGGATGGACATGTTTGCATGTAGTCGCTTTTATTTTCGTACATTTTGTTCATTTTCACACACACACACACACATATAAATATAAATATAAATATATATATATATATATATATACACATACACAACACGTTTTAATTATCTCAACGTTTTTTCCACGGAAACCACAGATGCGTATCATGAGAACCGTAAGGAACCGCAGGCCCGGACCACGTGACGCGGAGCGCCGGTTTGAAAGTGACGCCCGTGTGTGCGCGCGTCGCTCGGCTCTCGGCGCATGCGCACACAGGCCTCCCCCCTCCTCCCCCCCCCCGCCAGAGAAACGCGAGCGTCGTCCTCCACTTCCTCATCCAGGGAGAAAGTCGTGAGTCCGCGATCTCCACCCGCCGCCTCCCCAGAGACCACGCCGTGTATCCGGGGCTTTAGTCCGCCTGCTGCGCCATGTCCAAGCCCCCCCCCAAGCCGGCCAAACCAGGTGAGACACTTTGATGGGGGAGATACTTTGTTTGGGGGGGGAGAGGGGGGAGAGAGAGGGGGGGAGGGACGAGGATCCTCCCCAGCAGCAACGCACCTTGGCGGCCATATGTAGTCTGGTGGGTGGAGGTTGCGGGGTGGGGGTGGATGACATGCTGGACGTCCTCTTGTAACGTCGTTATTAAAGCCATTTCCTCCCCATATGTCCTGTCTGTGCTCTTCCTTCTCCTTCTCCACCTCCTCCTCCTCCACCTCCTCCTCCTCCACGTCTACCACCTTCTCCTCTTCCACGTCCACCACCTTCCCCTCCTCCTGCTCCACCTCCTCTACCTCCTCCTGCTCCACCTCCTCCTCCTCCACGTGCTCCTGCTCCTCCTCCTCCACGTGCTCCTGCTCCTCCACCTCCTCCTCCTGCTCCTGCTCCTCCTCCACATGTTGAAACCCAGATGTCGCGCGTGCACGGGTCACTTCAACGCGGGCGTTTGTGCAATGGCGACACATGACGCCTCGACTTCCCGATTTAGACATCACGCATTCAGCGATGCTTCTCCTTCTCCTCCTCCTCCTTCCTCTTCCTCTTCTTCTTCTCCTCCTCTTCCTCTTCTTCTTCTTCTCCTTCCTCTTCCTCGTTCTTGTTCTTCTGTGGTGCATGGTGGCAACATGACATCCCCAAACTACTCCTCCTACTACTCCTACTGATGAAGCATCACTACTTCCTGACTCACCCTGCAGCGAGGCCTCCTGCTGCACCACACACACACACACACACACACACACACACACACACACACACACACACACACACACGAGGAGGTTCCTCCTCTTCCTCCTCCTCTTCCTCCTCGGCGTGAGGCAATGTTCACGCGTCTCATCATGCGGGACATTACCAGTCCCGGTTGGTCATGGTCTCATGGTTCATCATATGCATGCAGCAGATGATGGGCAGACGTTGACGACATGTGATTAGAGGTTTTTTTGGTGTAACTTCATGGGGGTTCATGATGGTCTCCATGGCGACTGCAGTGCAGTGGTGTCGTCATGGTATCTGTTGCAGCGCGTGGAGTGCCGCTTATGTTTCAATTCGCCGCTCGTTTGCAGATAACTGAAAAAAAAAAACGTGTCATAATCTTCTTATAATTTGGCTTTGGAGGTAAGCTGGGAATTACAGGCAAACCGTTTGGGGGGGGTGTGTGTGTGTGTGTGTGTGTGTGTGTGTGTGTGTGTGTGTGTGTGTGTGTGTGTGTGTGTGTGTGTGTGTGTGTGTGTGTGTGTGTGTGTGTGTGTGTGTGTGTGTGTGTGTGTGTGTGTGTGTGTGTGTGTGTGTGTGTGTGTGTGTGTGTGTGTGTGTGTGTTTTGTGTGTGTGTGTGTCAAGCCAAGCAGAGTGTGCAATGGATGTACATGTATGTTGGGATTCACACACACACACACACACACACACACACACACACACACACACACACACACACACACACACACACTTAAAGCAGTGACAGGAACTGCAGGAAACACAGCAAGGAGGTTCAGAGGTGCAAAACCAGAAAGAGTCGGACATTTATATTCAAATAACGAAAAAAAACCAACGGGGGAAAAAAAACAAATCCAAAATATCCACAAATATCCTGTGCAGACGCGCACAAGGGATTCATTTCAAGAGTCTCGGTACCAGATTCTGGGGGGGGGGGGGGGGGTGGGACTACGTAGACCCGGGCCGGTCTGCACACGCACACGCTGTGCCGCTCGGCGGGACGTGACCAGACCTGTAGAGCAGACTTCCCCCGGGCGGCGGTGGGGGAACAGAGCCGGGCTTGTCCCGCCGCCGGCGAGGCGGACCTCACCCCCACCCCCCCACCCCACCCCCCCCACCACCCACCACCGGTCCCAGCTACACACTGCAGGTGTGTGTTGTGTGTGTGTGTGTGTGTGTGTGTGTGTGTGTGTGTGTGTGTGTGTGTGTGTGTGTGTGTGTGTGTGTGTGTGTGTGTGTGTGTGTGTGTGTGTGTGTGTGTGTGTGTGTGTGTGTGTGTGTGTGTGTGTGTCCTGACACGTGGGCTGGGCCCGGCTGCCTACACCTCCTCCTCCTCCACCCTCAGAGAAGTCTTATTTATAATGCACACTTGTTTTTATAATGGCGGTGACACTTAAACGCTGTGATTTTTTTTTACCAGGAAATAACTTTTTTTTTTACCCATTACTACAAAAATGTTTCCTTCGGTTCAGGCTCAGGGCATCACACCAACCACACAGTGGTAACCATAGCGACGACTCACCCATATCTAATCTTTAGTTATAAGTCTATATTCACTTCACTGCACTACTGTGTGCATACCATTAAATTATATCATAACTATTTTAATTCTGTAATCACAATATATAGATTTATTATATAGTCACTCTGTACAGTACATAGTCTATTTATAGTCTGTATATATCATAGCCATAGCCTGTTTATAGTTTATATATATATATATATATATATAGTATATACTGTACCATGTAAGGGATAATGCCTTTCGCGTCGTCCATTAACAGACGAAAGAAAGAAATATTGAATCAATTAATAATACTTTAATGTGTTTTAGAGTTAAAATCGTGAGTTTTTTATTTTTATTTTTACAAGTCGAGCGGACTATTTAATATCTCCCATATGCAGGCGTTGCCATAGCAACGTGGCCATAGCGTCTTCACAGCGTCAACGTCTTTCCTATAGGTGTACATTAACACTTTCTAACGTACACCCTCCAGCCAATCAGAATCGAGTATTCACCCAGACCGTGGTATAAAGTTATTTATTATACAGTCACTCTGTACATAGTCTATTTATAGTCCGTATATATCATAGCCATAGCCTGTTTATAGTTTATATATATATATATAGTATATACTGTACCATAGTTATTTAATCACTGCTGATGCACTTCTGGTTAGATGCTATCTGCATTTCGTCGCCTTGTACTTGGGACATGTGTAATGACAATAAAGTTGAATCTAATCTATATTGTGAATGCTGTATTTAATGGCAAAGCCTGCAATGGGAGCTTTCTTGGAAAAATGGCCACCAACCTAACAAACAATATAGCGTCAACAGCGGCTATTTCTGTTAATAGTTAAACCAAAGCAGCTCCTGGGCCCTCAAACGCCACGCCTGTGTTTCAGGACCCGGAGGAGGAGATCTGAACTGTTCTCACGTCTTGCTGCAGACCTCGCATCTCAGACCTCGCGTCTCAGACCTCACGTCTCAGACCTCACATCTCAGACCTCGCGTCTCAGACCACTCCGTCTCAGACCTCGCATCTCAGACCTCGCGTCTCAGACCACTCCGTCTCAGACCTCGCATCTCAGACCTCGCGTCTCAGACCTCGCATCTCAGACCTCACGTCTCAGACCTCGCGTCTCAGACCTCGCATCTCAGACCTCGCGTCTCAGACCTCGCGTCTCAGACCACTCCGTCTCAGACCTCGCGTCTCAGACCACGCATCTCAGACCACTCCGTCTCAGACCTCGCGTCTCAGACCACTCCGTCTCAGACCTCGCGTCTCAGACCTCGCGTCTCAGACCACTCCGTCTCAGACCTCGCGTCTCAGACCTCACATCTCAGACCTCGCGTCTCAGACCACTCCGTCTCAGACCTCGCGTCTCAGACCTCACATCTCAGACCTCGCGTCTCAGACCACTCCGTCTCAGACCACTCCGTCTCAGACCACTCCGTCTCAGACCTCGCATCTCAGACCTCGCGTCTCAGACCTCACGTCTCAGACCACTCTGTCTCAGACCACTCCGTCTCAGACCTCACGTCTCAGACCACTCCGTCTCAGACCACTCCGTCTCAGACCACTCTGTCTCAGACCACGCATCTCAGACCACACCGTCTCTCTCTAACCCTTTGATTCTCAGTAGTGCTCAAAGCAGCGACAGTGTTTGCCGTCGGTCGTCGTGTTACACAAAGTGGAGCCCAACGTGAAAAGGAGTTGTTTGTTTTTCCGCCCGTCTTCAATGTGCGCCGCTGAGGGACGCCGAGCGGCCCCACAACCAACCAACCAACCACTCGCGTGGCATTCCTCACTGAGAGCCGTCTCCGCCTCCTCCTCCTCCTCTGCAGCAGCGTGTCATTAGAAACCCTGAGGGGAACCGCCGCAGGCCCAAAAACAAGGCGGAGGACTGTGTGTGTGTGTGTGTGTGTGTGCGTGTGTCGTCGCCGTCGTCCAACGATGCTCACCGACGCTTTCTTTGAATATTTTACGGTTCTCGAGGAACTTCCAGATTTCCAATGTGTCGCTGCGTCGATGAGGCGGCGCTGGTGTTTATTGATCAGGGATCCTAAGTCTCTCCAGTTACAGTTGGGGGGGGGGGGGGGGGGGTTATTTCATGCGCTTTGCACGCCACTGGATGATATTTGTACGCCAACTCCCGCCCCAAAGGATCATGAATTGGCAACCAATGTTTTCAGCTGTGTTTTGTTAAGATTTAGAGAATACATACTTGCACAATAACATTAACTGTTTATTTACTCGTCATTTATTTAGCAGAGGTTTTTTATCCAAAGTGAAGTTAGTTTACTGGACTGTGGACATTTGGGGTTTGAACCCACAACTGTCCCATCCTGCCGCAGTGCTTTTGTATACCAGTGTTGACATTGACCAAATGCAAAGGCGATGTGTGATGTCATCACTAAGCATCATCATCATCTCCTGTCTTCTTTCAGGCCAAGTGAAGGTGTTCAGGGCCATGTTCACCTTTGACCCCAGAACGGTGAGTTGTGTTTAGTTAAGTTTCTTTCTTGTGTAATAGTTATGAATGTCTTTTTTTGTTGCTTCCCCAAACACAGTTCTGAGGAATTTGGGTTTTTGTTACTCAAACAGTTATGCGTTGTCATGACTCCCCCTGGTTATCTGGTTTTTTAAGATAATAATTGGAGAGGATAAAAAAATGACCGAGCTTACTTAGTTATGGAAACGCATCTGGAAAACTGAATGCATTTATGATTATAACTATCAACGGTAAAAACAAAGTCTGCAAATGACAAACCACACATACTTTCCTTGCCCAACATTTTTTTGTTTTCTCTTTTTCTTTCGGCAGCCTGATGAGCTCTACTTTGAAGAAGGAGACATATTGTACATCTCTGACACTGTAAGTTGATCCACTAACTGCCTGCCTGTCTGTATCCATATAAATATCTGCATTAAAAAGAGTATTTATACAGTTTAAAGGTCATTTAAGGTGAGATCTGAGTATCCCTGTGTGTGATCCTCAGAGTGACAGCCATTGGTGGAAGGGGACATGCAGGGGAAGGACAGGACTCGTCCCCAGTAACTATGGTAAGTAAATGTCATTGTAATAACGTGTGGTAGTTTTTCATTTCTTATTTTTATCATTCACACGTAACTTACTCTCTGACCTCCTCTACAGTTGCAGAGCATGCCGAATCTATTGACAACCCGATGCATGAAGCGGCCAAACGAGGTAAGTACAGCCAGAGCCAACAGCTCCCTATTGTCACTTCTTCCTATTGTCCTGTGTTTGTTTTGATTTGAGCCACCTCATCGTGTGTGTGCGTGTGTGCGTGTGTGCGTGTGTGTGTGTGTGTGTGTGTGTGCGTGCGTGTGTGTGTGTGTGTGTGTAGGCAATCTGAGCTGGCTGCGAGAGTGTCTGGAGAACAAGGTGGGCATCAATGGACTGGACAAGGCCGGGAACACGGCCCTGTACTGGGGTTGCCACGGGGGACACAGAGGTATCACACAATAATACACCGTTTTTTTTTTAAATTTCACTTGTATATCGGAACCAGACTCTGTGGCTAGGATGTCAACAGCGTCCATTGTTGTTTGGGTCTTTTCAAACTCGGCCCGCTGTATAGACGTGGGTGGAAAGAGGAAGGTGGGAGTCAGACCTGCTGGTCGCTAAGCTATACGGCGTTTTTCTGCTGGAGTTTGTTGTGTAATGGTGAGCATGTGATGAGAGGGTTTGTTTCCTGTGCCAGATGTGGTGGAGCTGTTGCTGGGATACCCCAACGTGGAGCTCAACCAGCAGGTCAGACGCCGGGCGTGGAAAAATAACACTCACATGTAGTATATGTTTTATGAGGTCACTGAAGCAAAGATACTCAAATATATGTTTTATGAAGTCACTGAAGCAAAAACACTCATATGTTTTATGAGGTCACTGAAGCAAAGATACTCAAATATATGTTTTATGAAGTCACTGAAGCAAAGATACTCAAATATATGTTTTATGAAGTCACTGAAACAAAAATACTCAAATATATGTTTTATGAAGTCACTGAAACAAAAATACTCAAATATATGTTTTATGAAGTCGTTGAAACAGAAATACTCAAATATATGTTTTATGAAGTCACTGAAGCAAAGATACTCAAATATATGTTTTATGAAGTCACTGAAGCAAAGATACTCAAATATATGTTTTATGAGGTCACTGAAGCAAAGTTACTCAAATATACAGTATGTTTTATGAGGTCACTGAAGCAAAGATACTCAAATATATGTTTTATGAGGTCACTGAAGCAAAGTTACTCAAATATACAGTATGTTTTATGAGGTCACTGAAGCAAAGATACTCAAATATATGTTTTATGAGGTCATTGAAGCAAAGATACTCAAATATATGTTTTATGAAGTCACTGAAGCAAAGTTACTCAAATATATGTTTTATGAAGTCACTGAAGCAAAAATACTCAAATATATGTTTTATGAAGTCACCGAAGCAAAAATACTCAAATATATGTTTTATGAGGTCACTGAAGCAAAGATACTCAAATATATGTTTTATGAAGTCATTGAAACAGACATACTCAAATGTTTTATGAAGTCACTAAAGCAGAAATACTCAAATATGTTTTATGAAGTCACTGAAGCAAAGATACTCAAATATATGTTTTATGAGGTCACTGAAGCAAAGATACTCAAATATATGTTTTATGAAGTCACTGAAGCAAAAATACTCAAATATATGTTTTATGAAGTCACTGAAGCAAAAATACTCAAATATATGTTTTATGAAGTCATTGAAGCAAAAATACTCAAATATATGTTTTATGAAGTCACTGAAATAAAATACTTGTATGTTTTGGTGATAGTTTTAATGACAATGAAGGCGGCCATGTTGACTCCTTTCATTGCATGCCGTTTTATAAATGCTCTGTTATGCTTTTACAAGAGAGACTAACCTAATTCCAGGCCAATGTAGTCTGATATCTTCTTGTGTGTTGCAGAACAAACTGGGTGACACTCCCCTGCATGCGGCAGCCTGGAAAGGATACTCTGACATCGTAGAAATGTTGCTAAACAAGAGTGGGTTCGCTTTTTTTTTTCTCCTCCTGGATGTTTGTCGTATTTCTCTCTGTGTACATGCAAATCCATGCGCCGCCGAGCGGGTTAGTGACTCTGTGTGTGTGTGTGCGTGTGTTCTCCAGATGCAAGGACGGACGTCAAGAACAATGAGAACAAGCTGGCGCTGGAGATGGCCACCAACGCCCAGTGTGCCTCGTTCATCAAGAGGAAACAAGGAGGCAGTACGTACATTTGGCCAGCAGGGGGCAGCCTTGTTAAAGTCACACACAACACTAGCAGATCCAAAGAGGAATCATTCATAATGTTTAATATTTGAACTCGTTAAAGCCCCATTAAGTCCCTTAACGATTAAAACCAAAATAAAATGTAAAATTGTAGTCAAATATTTGAACAATACAGACTGCCTTAACCCCTGCAATCCATTTCTATTCCAATTCTCCAGTGCAGTCCTTTATACATTTCTTGTTGTTGCCGTTTTCAGACATCACACGCTCACACAGCAACGCCGAGGAGTACCTGGACGACGAGGACTCGGACTGAAGGGGGTCCTCCTCCGGGCCTCATGATGAGCTCGCCATTTCATCTCCCCCCCCCCCCCCCCCCCCCCCACGGACCAGCTCGGTTGAATCGTCATTCTTGCCAGTTGTGAATATTTTTCATTCCTTTCTGTGTTTTGTGATTTTGACCTCTTGCCTCCATGTCCTCTCCCGAGTGTTTCAATCACTGAGTTTACCGTTTGACCTTTTGGCTTAGAGTGCATTTCGATATATAGAGCCAGACGTCTACTGGACTGTAACCCCGCACAGCGGCCCGAGAGACGGGTCAGCGCCGGCTTAATCAAGGCAGGAAAGGGACTCTTACCTTGAAGGTGCATTCCAATTATGCAGTGTAATTATGGATGAAGTGCCTTTGTAACCCGGACGCAATTTAAATTTACCGTGACAAATATTATATTTTGATTAAAGCACGGTTCTAAACTAAACATAGTCTTGACTTAACATTTAACTACTTTGGGATTATTTTTTTTAATGCAGAATAAAATATTTTGCAACTGTCCACTTTGTGGCAGTGATTGGGATAGGTTTTGATGAAAGTAATATATTGCTGATGTGTCCTACGTATGTTCTATGGGACCCAATGGGATCGTTTTGTTTTCTGTCTGTCTGTTTCTTTGGCTTTACAATGCGTGTGTGTGTGAACGACGTCAGGCAGGCGTGTGTGTGGAGCGCTGTACCTCTCCTTATCCTCCAACCCAACGTAGGAACTCAAACTACCACTTTGAACTATTATTTTTCAATTATTCCATTCACCATTTCCCAAATGTCAGTATACTGTGCTAAACTTGGACGACTGTGGCTTAATTGCATTACTGGGAGCCATTCTTCTGGTAAGTGATTTTTAAAAAGTGCCTTATACAGCGTCAAGGAGAGAAATCTCTGCCGGCGGTTGTGTGTAATTTTCTGAATGACATTTTCCTTTTTGTTATCCATTCCTGCATTTTTCTATGTTTAAAATGCAATAAACAACTTCTTTAGCAACACTGGAAATTGATTTATTATATTATATTTCTATATCAAGCACTATATAGTGCTTAAGGCCAGTGTCATAATTTACAACATTCAAGTCCAATAACATGTCTTAATTGTTTTTAAAGCACCAATGGGTGCAGCCCATGGTACATGCCCTCTCAGAATAGTGGTAATGATAAAGATTGCATTATTCTTCATGTAATTTACTGTGACTGTGGGTTATGATTAAATAAACAAACCATATAAATAAGGGCTTTTTCAAAAATCCTAGGATTCGTCAGTAACCTCCTAGTAACTTGACTTGGACTCCTAATAAGTGAATAACGACACACGACAACATTTGATAATTTAGAAAATCCAAACGTGTCCTTTATTAAAAAGTCAGCATGACGACATTTCTAAGAAGGCAGAAAGGGCAAGAGAAAGATGGGGACGGAAGTACAGTGTGTCCTTGATTGGTTCAGATACTAACATGCTACAGAACTGGCAAACGAGAACATATCTGAAGAATGGAGGAGGAAAAAAAAAAAAAAGACGCCATACTTCAAAGTGTTTTCCCCGCTACAGCATAGCAACCCAACCCAACGTAGAGACACCTTTGAATTCTGACTTAATTACTTTGAAATTAACTTCCTACTGCAAGATTCAACAAGGGAAAATGTTAATTAATTTCTCTCAAGCCTTTTTTTTTTTTGTACAAGTGCAGAGCCGGGCGAGGAAAAGGAAAACTGGGTTGTCATGACGATGCAACAGGGGTTGATATGTATAGAAACCCAAGTCTGCCAAAGCAAACGACTAAACTTTAAGAAGAAGAGGTCACTTTTCAACGATATAGGCCGACTAAACTCGTGTTCATCCTCCTCCTTCCCACCCGCAACACACAAACACAAAGCTACTTCGTGTTTTGGAAACACCTGTGTTCCTTAAAACGAATACAAGACGCCCTCCACTCTCCTCTTAGGTAACTGGGTGGGGGTGTGGGGGGGGGGGATGACTTCAACATTGTGATTTCAGGAAGCAGCGTTGATTCACATTGATCACCACACCCCCCCCCCCCCTCTCACACACACACACACACACACACACACACACACACACACACACACACACACACACACACACACACACACACACACACACACACACACACACACACACACACACACACACACACACACACACACACACACACACACACTTAAGTTTTACAGTCATGAGGAACAAAGCACATGAACTCCAGGTGTCTTCCCATAATACACGCATATCTCCATGGCGACCTCTCTCTCTCTCCATCACTGCTCATAATGATTGGAAGGGACTCGTTTTCGTCAAGTAGTCGGTTGGGACAGTACCCCCCCCCCCGGGATAAAACCGTACCCCGTGATTAGCAAGGCACTGTGTGGTCGTTCAGTGACTTCACTGGCCTGAGAAAGCTCACCTTTTTTTTTTTTTTACCAAGGCCAACGCCGCACTATAAATGATTAAACGAATTTGGAGAGAAATAAAAAAATAACAATAATAAAAATAACGGCTTTCTGAGCCTTCGGGAATCCATTCAAAGCAAAAGGGGCACACGGACACACACAACCCCCCCCTGAATGACAACATGCTGATCTGCATCAGTCTCGCTCTACAGGAGAGGGAATGACACAATGACTTGCGACGAGGCAAACGCATGCAAACTTCAGCGTCTGATGCTTTTTGCTTTGTTTCACTTTCCAAAAAGGGACGTGAATGACGTTTTCAGCGAAAGGGTCATGAGTATACGTCCGTCCCACAGCGGTTTCCTTCGGGCTTCGAAGGGCCGATAAGACTTCAGCAGAAACCGGCGTTTCTCAATAAAACCCGAGGCGGACCTTTGAATACGCACACCACGTCCACATACAAAACGTACGTAGAAGGTACATGATAAACCGTCGACCATTTCAGCGTTTAGTCTGCGGCCACCCGTTCAACGCGGCCTCAGCCTGATAATAACAACGACAACGCCTCCTTTCAGCTCCTCTGCTAAAAGGACGGCCGATCGGACGCGACCATAGAGACGTGTCGCGATACGGTGACTCTGCTATGACCGGGGGGCTGAGATGTCAACCCGTCGTAATGACGCCGAGGACATGAACCAGGGGGGGGGGGGAAGTCCCGGTCGGTCATTAATACTGACAACATACTTCATATCCATCCAACGTGTGTACATGCATGCACTATGAACAATACATGTAACTATTGCACAGTTAGCAGCACAGGCAGACGCTATTGCTAAGTGATGTCCGAACACCTTTGAAGCCGACATGAGTGAACTGCATTGACATAATGAACCTCAACGCCTTCTCCGGTGGGTGACAACAGAAGAATCTTTTAACAGCTCTTATGTATTTTTTGTGCATATTGTTTGTGATAAATACTTGGCTCTTGACTGGCAGAATGCTTTTTAAGTTGTAGATATAAATAAGCTACCAGTTAGTTAGTTTTTAAGTGGACCATGAGAAGTACAGGAGAGCAGGGTGGTTACTTTTGGTTTTGCCCGGCTGAGAACAGGACAACCGCTGAATTATTTCAGTAAATATTACATTAAAATAAAGTAAAGCAGCCGAGGTGACCCCAACAGCAGCCATCCGACGGAGATTATAAATACGACGAACAAAAAAACCTTCCAGAACGGACACTTAAATATCTCGACTTATTTACACAGATCACAATTCAAACACAAATTTAAATTGCAAAGATGATCAACTAGAAATGCTAAATCAAGTAAATAAAAAACCTTTTGCAATTATTTGGTATACAACTCTTCTCGTTGGATCACTTTTGTTTTTCGTCTCTGTGTTTTTTACTCCACCTCCCAACACTAGAGGAGAGATGGGATCAGTTGAAATAAATACATGGCTAAACTTCAGAGTGGGAATGAGAGCGTAAGACGAGCCTCCATCATGTTTACATCTTAGTGAGCTATGAAACAGACCAGGTGGCTTTACGCAGTTTTAGTTTAAGATTTAGAAATTATAAAAAAAAAAGCTGTTTTGTTATGAAAACAGATGTGGCCGAGGGGGAAATCATTTGATTAAGGCTGCGTTGGGATCTTTTAATGAGACGAGTCCTCCTTTTCATTTCCCCTCCACTGTTCTGGAACTTGGTAATAAAGTTTAGAGTTTAGTTTCTAGGAATAAAATACAAATAAAACTTCATAAAACAATTCAAAAGCAATCCAGGAGTCAGAGTATGGAAGAGCGAACGTACGAAGTCGTGTTGTAGTCTACAGCCTTCTGCGGCCTCAAAGAAAGACAGAAAAACAATGGAATTCAGTTGGCAAATAAATAAAATTCATAGAATTGTTAAAAGAAATAAAATATAATACAATAAAATAAAGTTAAGGGGAACATTGGACAAGTAGCAAGTAAAAATTCCCTCCCAGAAAATAACTTCTCACTGATTTGAAATTTTTAAAGGTTTCCTTTTTTTTTTTTTGAAAAACAAAAATATAGATTATTTTTCTCCATGTTCTTTGCCGTTGTTCATTAAAAAGATTTATAGTACCAATGTGTCCACCTTGAAATATATCTACAGCTGTACAATATGTGAATATTGTATGAATTCATGGAGGAAAAAAAGACACATTAGCTCCGTATTATACATTAAAAAAATGACACTTCTTGGTTTAAAAAGGCTTATAATAAACCATATAAAAAAGGGCGCTATAAAGACTGTTTCCTAATGAGCTTCTTGGAGGTTTGTCTTCTCTTCGATTGCCTGTTTTACTATCTCAGCCAACTTCAAGCGGTCTACTTTGTCCGAAAAGGCCCGTCCTGAAATAAAACAGAACATTGTATAAACTCAGAAAGTGAATTCAACTCTCTGATCTCTTAGTAATCACCGGACCATCGCCTTCATCCACATGGGATATCACAGCAGACCCTGCTATACTCATCATCCATCCTGACCCAACATGGGCCTTCTTTCATTCACCTGGCGGCCATCTTGGTTCTAAATGCTAGCCGGGTGGGCGGGAACCAAGATGGCCACTCACGGTCCATGGGGCTGTGAGAGATGTGTGCTACGTACCGTCCCAGCTGAGCCCCTGTAGACCATCCCTCAGTAGTTTGCAGTCTCTGTTGAACCTCCACGCCTCGTACATGACCTGATTCAGCTTCTCGTCCTCGTTCTCACCTGCGAGTCACATCACAGTCGACTCATCAACGCGAGGAGACATCTTTGATTTAATAAATATGCATTATAAAAAAGGTTTGAGGGGTCTCACAAAAAGGGGTCTTGTATATACGAACAGCCTAATGATTTGTAGCCACAAGCAAAACCACTAGAAATCACTTGTTTACCGGGATATTGATATTACAGGCAGATGTTGATTGGGTTAAAGCAACGTGTGTGTGTGTGTGTGTGTGCATGTGTGTGTGTGCGTGCATGTGTGTGTTTTTACCAGCCTGTGGTAGAATACACTGAGCGATGACGTCTCTTAGCTTTTCGAGCGCTACATTGGAGTCTTCTCCTCCATTCTCAGGGTCGTGGAGGAAGAAGCCGCCGCTGGGTTTGGGGCTGGCACACACAGAGACAGACAGACAGACAGAGACAGAGAGACACACACGCACGTAACTTGATCAAAATGAGTTCCGTGGGGAAATCCAAAAATATCAAGCGAACCATAACACACGATCTGGATAAATCCTTAAGTATAGGGTCGTATGGCAGATCGTTCAGACGGATGAATAAACTGATATCTCGTCGTACCCGAGCAGCTTCCTTTTCCTGAGGATGGGGTTGTTGACCGAGTTCAGAGGCTTCAGGCTGACATTTAAATCCTGGATCCTCATGTTGGCCAGCTGCTCCGCGTGCGCCTGCTGGATGCCTGCGACCACCGCCTGCATGGGGTCACGCGGCGCAGAGAAACCGCTTAGCGTGGGGTCTGGAGGGCAGCCGCTCTGCGCCCATTTCGTGATAAATCAACCTTAAAAACCCGAGGGCTGCAACTTTTAACGATTATTTTCGATGTTATTTAGTTGATCAATCTAATGATTTTTTTTTAGATTCATCGATGAATCATTTAGTCTAGAAAATGTCGTAAATAATAGCAAATGACATCATTTCAGAGTCCAAAGTGATGTCTTTAATTTGCTTTCTGAAGCAAATGTTTGGTAATTGTACTTACAATTAAATCGATTATAAAAAAATATATTCGATTAACTTCAGAGCTCTCCCTCTCTCTCCCTCCCTCTCTCTCTTTCTCTCTCTCTCTCCATCCATGAGAAGAAATAATCATATTTGAGGCAACCTTGTCCATCATCATCAGGGCCGAGGGCAGCACATTATCCAGGGCCTCTGTGCAGTTGAGCCAGGGGTGGGCCAGGACTCCCTCGATGGTAAGCCTCTCCTCTGGCTTCACCTTCAGCAGCCTTCATGCAGATGGGAACAAGCGGAGAGGATGTTATAAATGGAAGTGCTGTGTGGGGGGGAAGTGGACTAACAGATAGTAGTCAAGATAGTAGTGGCTAGTCCTTTGGTGAAACGAGTTTAAACCTAAATACACTGAAAGAGGAAGAGATGATCAAGAGCTAATCTGGCATCGCCAGCCCCATCTCCACACTTTGTTTTAGCACTGTGCTAAAACAACTGGTTGGTCCCTAAAGACCAACCAGTGTATCCTACCATCTTGTGGCCTAAAGACCAACCAGTGTATCCTACCATCTTGTTCCCTAAAGACCAACCAGTGTATCCTACCATCTTGTTCCCTAAAGACCAACCAGTGTATCCTACCATCTTGTGGCCTAAAGACCAACCAGTGTATCCTACCATCTTGTTCCCTAAAGACCAACCAGTGTATCCTACCATCTTGTTCCCTAAAGACCAACCAGTGTATCCTACCATCTTGTTCCCTAAAGACCAACCAGTGTATCCTACCATCTTCTGGCCTAAAGACCAACCAGTGTATCCCACCATCTTGTTACCTAAACAAGATGGTGTATCCTGTGTATCCTACCATCTTGTTCCCTAAAGCCCAACCAGTGTATCCTACCATCTTGTTCCCTAAAGCCCAACCAGTGTATCCTACCATCTTGTTCCCTAAAGCCCAACCAGTGTATCCTACCATCTTGTTCCCTAAAGCCCAACCAGTGTATCCTACCATCTTGTTCCCTAAAGCCCAACCAGTGTATCCTACCATCTTGTTCCCTAAAGACCAACCAGTGTATCCTACCATCTTGTTCCCTAAAGCCCAACCAGTGTATCCTACCATCTTGTTCCCTAAAGCCCAACCAGTGTATCCAACCATCTTGTTCCCTAAAGCCCAACCAGTGTATCCTACCATCTTGTTCCCTAAAGACCAACCAGTGTATCCTACCATCTTGTTCCCTAAAGACCAACCAGTGTATCCTACCATCTTGTTCCCTAAAGACCAACCAGTGTATCCTACCATCTTGTTCCCTGAAGACCAACCAGTGTATCCTACCATCTTGTTACCTAAAAACCAACCAGTGTATCCTACCATCTTGTTCCCTAAAGACCAACCAGTGTATCCTACCATCTTGTGGCCTAAAGACCAACCAGTATATCCTACCATCTTGTTCCCTAAAGACCAACCAGTGCATCCTACCATCTTGTTCCCTAAAGACCAACCAGTGTATCCTACCATCTTGTTCCCTAAAGACCAACCAGTGTATCCTACCATCTTGTGGCCTAAAGACCAACCAGTGTATCCTACCATCTTGTGGCCTAAAGACCAACCAGTGCATCCTACCATCTTGTTCCCTAAAGACAAACCAGTGTATCCTACCATCTTGTGGCCTAAAGACCAACCAGTGTATCCTACCATCTTGTGGCCTAAAGACCAACCAGTGTATCCTACCATCTTGTTCCCTAAAGACCAACCAGTGTATCCTACCATCTTGTGGCCTAAAGACCAACCAGTGTATCCTACCATCTTGTGGCCTAAAGACCAACCAGTGCATCCTACCATCTTGTTCCCTAAAGACAAACCAGTGTATCCTACCATCTTGTGGCCTAAAGACCAACCAGTGTATCCTACCATCTTGTTCCCTAAAGACCAACCAGTGTATCCTACCATCTTGTTCCCTAAAGACCAACCAGTGCATCCTACCATCTTGTTAAATAAAGAGTAATGAAAACCATCTGCCTTCCAGATAACAGACAAAGCCATCTACCAGAACATCCAGTGCAGCAGAGTAAGCCTTTCTCTTTTACAGTTGGCAGAGAGGGACAAGCACACCAACATAGATATATCTTAAAAGACAAGGCTTAAGAGAGAGAGCGAAACACACACACACGCACGCACACGCACACGCACACACACACACACACACACCAAGAGAGAGAGAGAGAGAGACACTCACTTGCGAACGATATCCTTGGCCATCTCAGAGATCTGGCTCCACTCGTCCTCGGGGAAGTCGAAGCTGCCGGTCATGATCTTCTTCCTCATGTCCTTGGGGATGGTGCGGCTGTGGTGCTTGGAGTAGAAGGGAGGATACCCGCAGAGCATCACGTAGATGATCACTCCCAGAGACCACAGGTCACAGCTCTATGGAGACGGGGTGGGTTGGGAGGGCAGAGGGGTTGATGGAAACACATTAGCTGCGTTTTCATCAACGTGTTCGCTTGACCATTAAATGGAAACATGACTTTTTTTTCCTTTTTTTTTTCTCCATCGGTTGATGGAAAAGAAAAATCGTTGTTTTTAAAAATGGCCACTAGGTGTGACGTTGACTAGTCTTTTGTAACCATATCACACGTGGGAGTGAAATAGGGGCCCTTTAAACATATTCATGAAGCATGTTTTGTCCTGTAGGTGTCCTCCTTTCTCCCCTTAGTCTTTGTTTCCTGAATTGTCCTCTTCAATGTGTGTGTGTGTGTGTTTAAGTTTGCCCCTCCATGTGTGCTTTGTCTCATAGCTAGAAACCCTTGTATGCTCCTCCACTTGTTATCTTGCCAGTGAGATCAAGTTTTTATTTTTTTTCAGCCAGTTTGCTAATCTAGTTTTCTTTTTCTTTTTTTCTGCTCGTTCTTTGATCGGTTTGTGTTTTGTTCCAGTTTTTTTTTTTTTATGTGCCAGTTCTTGGAACTGCATAACCTTTATTAAATTCTTTGTTACTCTCCTCTGAATTCGTGACTGCGTTTACTCTGCGGTTTGTCTGCTGAATTCCTAGAAGGCTAGAGTTCAGTGGAAGAAGAAGAAGGAGGAGTCACCTTATTGTAGGTATAGGGAGTGGGTGAGGTAGGTATGATTCCAGACTTCTCCTTCTGGTGCCTTCTTTGCGCCTCAAGTACCTGGTGAGAAACAGTCGACCGAGCCAAGCGTTAGGAACAATGACAGCAGTGCTCACCATGGTTACTTGGGAGCGGCGAGGATGCAGCGTATGTTGTGTTTGTGTGTTTCGGTGTGCGTTTGCCTGCGCGGCTACCTGAGGTGCTACGTAATAAGGAGTGAACTGAGGAGTCATCAGGTCTCCTTGGTCAATCTTGGCGAAACCAAAATCACACAACTTCACCGGGGCGTCCTGTGGAGGAGAAGAGAAAAAGGCCCAGCGGGTGTCCTAATTATACTTCTGCAACACCGTTGCTCGCATTTATGGTTCTGTGTTGTGATTCTGAGCTTAGTCAATTTGGAGTCAATTTCTATGTGCTTTTGCCTGTCTGGTCATGCGTGTACTGGGCAATGGGAGAACAGAGTGTCTTTGTGTTTCGCTCGGCTTCTTCGATAAGACACTCTGGGTTGCAGGTGGACGGATGTCTCCAAGCCCTGGTATTTCACACCCGTTTCGTTATCGGGAGGTCAAATCTGGCACTTTGGCACCGAGGAGATTCTCACCCACGCCGTCCAAAGAGTAGCGTACTAGCAGTGGCTTGGAGGGCAAGGGCCAATACAAGGCCACTACTATACGTGCACAATGGTGTTGTATTGTATTGCCTTTGTTTGTCTAATCCAGGATTGACTGTGTGTGTGTGGCCTAGTGTCCTCACCAGAGAGTTATCCTTGAAGAGCAGGTTCTCTGGCTTCAGGTCCCGGTGTGCAATGTTCAGGCAGTGACAGTGTTCCAACGCCTCGCTGATCTGAACACAGAGACATGCCACAGTAATACACCGTTGTAACACGAATACACTCACATATACTCACACATACACATACTGTATATACACTCACACATACACACACTCACACTTACCTGCTTAGTGACCTGGCTGGCCATCTTCTCAGTAAAGTGTCTGTGTTGACTGATCCTGTGAAACAGCTCACCCCCTTCCATCATCTCCATGACTATCAGTAGCCTTGCTCTAGGTAACCAAAGAATTGAAATGAGAGAGAGACACACACACACACACACACACATGATATATTGATATATGATATATTGAAGCATTTGGTTATCATTGCTGTGGATATTCTGGACACACACACACACACATACCTTGGACTGGATTCATGGGGGAACTGGACACTGTTGGCATACACCTCTAGGATCTGAACTACGTTTGGGTGACCAGCACACATCATGTGAAGACGGACCTGCGTGGCAGAGTGTAGAGTTACTTTGCTTGTTCATTGGGCCATTACATTATTTCCCAGCTATGAGCTGCAATGTGCAAAGTATGGCTGCCCAGGTCCAGGTTCATTATGTAAACGGGAGAGTACTTCCTAGGACTCCCAAGACCATTTCAGAGACAAATACTACAACAGGATATAATGGGCCCAGTTCCACCGGGACATCATTTCTAGACAGTGCATGTCTGGAGGTCTGCACCGTCTGTTTTGACTGCGTGACTCACGCGCCGTCTGATCCGGCCGTCTGATCCGAGCAGTCGGGGACTGCTAATGACATGGAGGGGCTGGTAGACATGCTGCTGCCGCGAGCGAGATCGCACAGCGCACTAGGGTCGAGTCCCAGGAAATGGGACTCCCGGGAATATCGGGAATAACTGAATTTAGACCTGTATTTACAAAATACGGCGGCCTACAGTTTACTTTCTTTAAACATATGCAACAGCTGTGTGTGTGTGCGTCTGTTTATACAATGAAGAACTGTGAAATATCCCTTCCATGAGGCCGTTGTCAGCAGACAGATCAGACACGCGTCAACATGGAGAGACGGGTAACGACAACAGACAGAGGGGGAAATTGGTACACAGGTATGGGAATACGAGGAGACGTCAATAGCAAGGCGAGTGTGTTATTAACCTCGTTCCGGGCCTTGGGGCGATCAATAAGTATCTTGAGGGCCAGACGTTCCTGACAGGATTTCTTCACGCAAACTCTGTTGAGGGGAGGGAGGGAAAAAAAAGGCACATTTTAGTCAACAGCGTCGTCGTCATCGTCGGTGTGTTGTGCAGACGGTATGCAGCCGTGCTTTTTTTGTTCCCGGTGCCGTTGGAAAGTCAACAACGTTGCTCTCGAAATACTTTTCCCCCCCCAAATCAGTTTAACATGTTCTCCTGACACATCTGTTACACCGATCCTTTTTTGTCATTTTGTCAACATTCACGTGGGCCTGTGCACCCGCTGGCCCCTAAACTCAGATTACATTATTAAAGCCCTACCACAAGGAACATTCTGCCTCGGCCAAAGTTCGCCTCCTGCAGTAATGCCCACCTAATGAATCATAAAATCATGTGTGTGTGTGTTTGTGTGTTTGTGTGTTTGTGTGTGTGTGTGTGTGTGTGTGTGTGTGTGTGGGGGGGGGGGGGGTAGTGTAGTTGAGAACATGAAGCTATTGTAATTGTGAGAGGTGAGTAAGGGTGAATCATAAAATTGTGTCAGAGCTTTTCCTGTTAAAAACAAATCATGAATCACAGCGCAGCTTTGAGCAAACTCAAAGCGGGGGTTCAACAGAAAAAGTTTAAAATCATAATGAAAAGGAGTCAGAAATGTTGAATCAGTGAGTTATGGGGGGGGGGGGTACATGTAACAGACTAAGTGACGCATGAGGAATGGCTGTTTGCGCTTTCTACTTGTTGAACTTCATTGACCATAATGACAAGGGGGCTGTAGAGAATGAGAGAGTGCGGAGAACAGGAGTACAGGAAGAGAGTGGGAGGTTCAATGGGGAACCAATGAAACGTCAATGACAAATTGAACGCGTCATCTAGTCAAAATCAGGCCGGTACTCGTGGACGCAAAAAAAGAAACGCCTGTGAGTGAACAAATGGTTTAAAAAGGCATAAAAATGTCTACTTGGCCATACAATCTGACCCCTAAAATAAAAAAAAGGAACAAAAAGGATGAAGAGGAGAAAAAAAAAACGACATAACACAACAGTCTGTAGGAGATAAGAGCACAAATGCTCAGGAAAAGACAATGAAAATCCCCCCCCCCCCCCCCCCAAATATGCAGAGGTATTAACGGCAACGAGTCTATAAACATTATGTTCACTTCAGTATGAGTCGGGTTTGGGTTTTAGATGAGCCCCGAGTTTGAGACTAGATAACAGTCGAGTCGCTGAGGGAAGTGTAATAGTCATCAGAACACACATATACGACAAAATCAGCTGTGGTTGGTCGGACCTTATCCTTGATGTCTGAGCCGCTGAGGTTGCGCACATGTTTTCAAAAATGACAACGCAACACATGTACAGCAGCTGTTGTGCGGCGATAGCCTCTCTCTCTTAATTAGACAAATTAAGATTTTTGTCAGCATCTGTTTAAAATTGCGAGCGCTGGTCTCCATAGCTTTACTCTCAAGTGAGCACTTAACCGCTTGCCGCTGCGAAAACAAAAACCTTGATGTCTCCTTGAGCGGTTACTCATTAAAAGCATTTTCAATCCCAAAACGTCAGCTGAACACGCAAACGACGGTTTGGATGGCAACACACAGCCAATGATCCTGCAATGGGGCGGCCATCATTCAGAGAGATTCACCAGATTAAGCTGCTGTGAGATGTAATTAAGATAAACCACAGCATTCGGATAGTAGTGAATCGGGGAAATCCTTCGCTCTATTTTTCTGAAGATGTGGAGAGGGAGATGTGGAGACGTTGGATGTGGAGACGGAGATGTGGAGACGTTGGATGTGGAGACGTACAGTAGTGGCGTTGGGACTGTGGCTGGCGCTCACCTTACGGGTCCACTGATGCCAGCTCCCAGCTTTTGGGTCCAGTTGATGTTGTACTCCTCTAGAATGGATGTTTCCTTGAGAGAACAGAACAGAGTATTATTATTAACATTGTTAATATATTTACAGGTCAATACAAACGCACAAACAGCTCTCCTGTGCTGAATCAAACCTTCCTATTAAAAACAGCGATACATAAACAGGTCCAGGCTCTGAGCAATGTGTGGCCAGAAAGGCTGAACATTAATAAGGTTTAGATTTGAACCCCTTGTGTGGGCAAAAATAACATTTTTGTACAATACATTGGAACCAAAATACAGATGAATTACTACACTGTGTTGTAAATGTGCACTATCACAGTATCCTTAAAAAAAAAAAAAAATTGTTTTTTCTCTGTACCCTTAACACAGATTCGCCTTCACCAAGGGTAACCTGCTCTCAAAAATATCATACCGGCGCCGGCCTCCAACTGGACCCAACACCGGTACCCACTCTGCACTGAAACTAATGCGTCTACCGCTCAAAGTTCAAAGTCCCGGCCATGGCCACCTGGGTTCACGTTTTACTGCTGGTGCAGACGCATGCCAGGGCGCATGGCTGGTTAAGCCAAACTCAGACTCTGAGAAGATCATGAGAAGTACAGCAAGTACCCTGACCCGTAAAACCCTTTCACCCATCAGCTATTCTTTTTTAAAAAAAATCAATCCCATTAAGCGCCCGTTTTCCGAGACCGTATCCGTTTCATCGTATGGTTTCAGGGGCCAATCAGCGTTAATGAAGCGAAGACATGGATAAATAAATAAATAAATACCATATCATGATTTATACTTTGGGAATCACACCCAGGAAAACATCTGATTCAACCTCTCTGATGCTCACATATTGGTTTTAGATTGCCAATTAATTGAATCATTGAATCAAATCAGACCGGCAAGTTAACCGCATGTACTAGAACAAACGGTGTCTACCGCTCGCCACACAATCAAGTGACATCATCATCATCATCATCACACACACACACACACACGGAGAAAGTCCAGCGGTCAGCTTTTTTTGTGGCTGCTACCGTGTGGCCACCGTGGGGACACTTAATCTGATTGTTTCTTTGTTTGTTTGTTTGTTGGTTTTGTTTGCCTTAAAACAACATCACTCCTCGCTTTTCCATGAGTTTTCCCTCGCCAAGCGCCGGCCCTCCTGGGCTAAAGTTCATCATCGTATCTGAACGCACGTACAACATGTAGCCGGCCAGTATTCAAAGCCGTTGTATAAATGAATTACAGTAGACGCCAGCCCAGTACTGACCCGATAAATGTTTTACAGAACCAAACACGGCTTCAGTACACATACTGGATTTAACAAGTATATGAAATATCATATTCAACCATCAACACATGTGGCAATATTACTTAGTTATAGTTACTACAACAACTAAGACGCATATACATTGGACCAGAGAAAATGAGTGCAAGTCCACTTTCCTCCAGACCCGGTTCAGGGAGGACATGGCTCAGCATCTCAGACAACAAACCAGAATCAATAATAAAAGCCCCCAATCCAGGACCCGGGGTCCATCCACCCCCCCCCCCCCCCCCCCCCCCCTCTGGGGGTCTCCTTTCACATCCTGACCCGGGTCTCCTCTCTCTCATCCTGACCCGGGGGTCTCCTCTCTCACATCCTGACCCGGGTCTCCTCTCTCTCATCCTGACCCGGTTCTCCTCTCTCTCATCCCGACCCGGGTCTCCTCTCTCACATCCTGACTCGGGTCTCCATTCTCACATCCTGACCCGGGGTCTCCTCTCTCACATCCTGACCCGGGTCTCCTCTCTCACATCCTGACCCGGGTCTCCTCTCTCTCATCCTGACCCGGGTCTCCTCTCACATCCTGACCCGAGTCTCCTCTCACACTCTGACCCAGGTCTCCTCTCTCACATCCTGACCCGGGTCTCCTCTCACATCTCTCATCCTGACCCGGGTCTCCTCTCATCCTGACCCGGGGTCGCTTCTCACATCCTGACCCGAGTCTCCTCTCACACACTGACCAGTGTCTCCTCTCTCACATCCTGACCCGGGTCTCCTCTCACATCCTGACCCCCGGGTCTCCTCTCACATCCTGACCCGGGTCTCCTATCTCATCCCGTCACATCCTGACCCAGGTTTCCTCTCTCACATCCTGACCCGGGTCTCCTCTCACATCCTGACCCAGTTTTCCTCTCTGACACCTTGACCCGGGTCTCCTCTCACATCCTGACCCGGGTCTCCGCTCTCACATCCTGACCCGGGCCTCCTCTCTCTCACCCTGACCCGGGTCTCCTCTCTCATCCTGTCACATCCTGACCCGGGTCTCCTCTCACATCCTGACCCGGGTGTCCACTCACATCCTGATCCGGGTCTAGGCTCATTACCTTGATGAACTTGTCTGCGTGGTTGTCCTCCGACATGGCTGCGCTTCACTGCGGCGGCTGGTCTGGCTCGTCTCGCCTCATGGATTAGGTTTAGGGTTCAGGAGGAGGACCATCAAAACGAAGCCACACACACACACGCCTGACGTCCACGTCCAAAAGTTTCTGTCCGGTAGTCGTGGCTTAGGTTCCCCCCCCCAAACACACACACATACATACACGCATCTACTCGTTATAGCAACCGGACCAGGACCATGAGTCTAGTGGTCTAGTGGTGGGGGTCAGACCAGCTCGGGTCCCGAGGCGCTCTTCCGATGGTCTTGAGTCCGCCGCTGCGACCACGTAGAGGGGGTCCACGCGTGACGCACCAGGAGGAAAAGAAAGAAACAGAAACCAAAGTCCCCCCCCCTCCTCCTGGTCCACGCGATATGAACTCGATCCAGTCCGGCTCGGAACCCACCAGAACTGTAGATATGTATAGGACGACCCTGGGTCTGACCACGGTGCGACACTCAGGGGGGGTGGTGCTGGTGGTGGGGGGGGGACGGACCAGGACCCAGGACCAGGACCCGGACCCGGCGGCTAACTACCTAGCGTGGAGCTACAACATAGTTTATAGTATGGTCACGGGTGGACCCACCTGGACCAATCCGAGCTGGAGACGTCCGGGTTTAGTCCGGGTTATATATAGCTATAGGGACCCGGGTACACCATGTTCAACACGCGCGCGCACACACACTCACAGACAGACGTGGAGCCGAGGCTAACTCACAGCGGTGAGCGGTGGCTAAGCTAGCAGCACGCACGGTGACGCGCGTCAACTACGACGTTCACACTTCAGAAAAAAACCGACGGGACGCTCAGCCGCATTACAGGCGTGTCCGTATAGTGAGCACTGGTGTGTGTTGTGTGCGTGTGTGTGTGTGTGTGCGTGTGCGTGTGAAGGTATAACCGGAGATGCTAGCTGTGGGGGCTAACTCGCTAGCTCTTCCATGGCTCGAGCTCCGCAGGGGCAGGTGGCCGCGCTGAACGCCTGACGGAAAATGCACGAAAAGTGTGTGTGTGTGTGTGTGTGTGTGTGTTTCTACGTGAGTCGCTGATCTCACCCATGATCTCACCCCTCTGGGCTCCCCCCTTTTGAACTGCATAATTTAATAAAACTACTCACGGGCACGGGCAAACGGATCAATGAGGATGTCTTTAGAAATGCATAATAATCGTATAGCCTACTACACAACTACTATAATAATAGTAGTATATAAGAACTATAGTAATATAGTACTACTACTACTACTATACTACTATTTCTACTACTATACTACTACTACTACTATACTACTATTACTACTACTAGCCTACTATAGTACTACTAATAATAATAATAATAATACTGCTATTATTATTACTACTACTACTAGTAGTGGTAGTACATGATTATGCTGCTGCTACTACTACTACTACTACTACTACTACTACTACTACTACTAATAATAATAATAATAGTAATAGTAATAGTCATAATTATGAATAATACAGAAATACAATTCATCATCAAATTATTATTATTATCATTACTGTTGTTGTTGTTGTTGTTCAGAACTATAGTAATATAGTACTACTACTATACTACTATTTCTACTACTACTATACTACTAGGCCTACTACTACTACTATACTACTACTACTACTAATAATAATAATAATAATAATAATAATAATAATAATAATAATAATAATAGCAATAATTATGAATAATACAGAAATACAATTCATCATCAAATTATTATTATCATTACTGTTGTTGTTGTTCAGAACAACAACAGTGGAAACACAGCCTGCAGAACAGACTGCCCTATATAAAATATGTAGTTCAGTATGACATTTGTAAGACGAATTGAGATGACCGCCTATAATGAATGCATGTCTTTATTATGTGAGGAGAAACACATTGAAGCCTACATTTCACAGCACTCTGTCTTACAAAACAAAACTGTGACTTTGTGGACTGACTGAAGAAACGTCAGGCTTTCTGGGCTCACTTTAGACATGATGCATTATACAAACTGCTATTAGGCTTCAATATCTAAGTTGGCATCAATTTATCAATATGCCAACTTAGTGGGACCTCTTACCTATTGCTTTATGTTTTTATACACATGTGAATAAATGACCTCCACCAAGATGATCAACAGCCAATTAAGTGCGCTAAACATCAGTAGCACCTGAGATATGAAAAAAAAACAACCCAACGTTTTTCCTTTTTAGTCAAGTCAAGTCACTTTATTTGTCAATGCTGCCATATGTACACGACATACAAATAATTGAAATTTCGTTTCCCTCTTATCCCCGGTGCAGACAGCCATAAACATGAATGTAAAATATAAGTAAGATACAAAATATAAAGTATATAAAATATATATAAGCTAAAAGACATCGAAGAAAGATAAATCTGAAGATATAAAAAGTATAGTGTGGCGGTATAAATATAAATATGGCAGAATAAACAGAATTTACATTTATTTATTTAAACTCAAAAATCATGACTAAATTAAAACCCACACGGTGGGTTGCATCATTGCATGCATATTGTGCATTTACTGTTTCATGTTATGCACCTAATACCTCATTTAACATTCAACCAAAACCAGCTTTCTTTATTTATTATAAATAAAGAAATATTTATAAATATTTATTTTTATATATTTATATATCGTATATAAATATATATGATATATATTTATATATTTATTAAAGAACATAAATAAACATTTATTTATTTATTTATATTCTTTACCTGTAAAATTACAGGACAGCAGATATTGCCACACGCGCACGCACGCACACACACACACACACACGCACGCACACACAGTCACTACGGCAACGTGCGTTCGCCGGCTCACGTGGACGCTACGCTACAGCCGCCGACATTGAAGCGCACTTCCTGTAAGTAGGTCCACGTCGTCTGTCCCCCCGCCGGCGCCCCGCAGGCGGCTCAAACCGCGGCGTTTTCACCGACGCGGTCGACGCGGCGTCTCGTATTTATTACGGCCGGCGAACGGCGTTTGCGGCGTGGCCGCACGTCGCCGCGGGGACGCGTTTCGCCGGGGACGTATTATTACGCCCGGCACATATCCTTCCGCGGCTTTTTGTCCCCCTTTCAGACTGTTTTGGTCTTTTCGCTGCTAGCAACGGACTGAAGCCCAGATAGCCAGTAACGTAAACCAGAATTTTTTGAGATAAATCGAGAAAAATAATTACCGACATTTCATAACGTATTGACAACGGGGCGCAACGCGCACATCGCTCTCCGAGGAGCCAACCGCCGCCCGCTGTCATTTTTACAGACCCAGTTAACCGTTTTAACAGGCATTGCTTTGCACACATTACTGCTATTTTTTTTTTTTTTTTTTGGGGTTAGCCCCCCCCCCCACTCCTCTTCTTCATCACCACTACAGCTAGCCAGCTCGTTAGCATTAGCATCGTTGCACCTCAAGACAAGCCGCGGGTTTGACAGCTAGCTCGCTAACAGTAACAGTTAGCCGGCTAGCTTAGCTTAGCTTAGCTTAGCCCAAGCTAAGGGGGGGGGGGGGGGGGAACCAACCAACCAACCAACCAGCTAGCTAGCTAGCTCGCGAGCTGTCACGCAGGTGAACGCCGCCACCCGCCGCATCGTCTTCAACCGCCAGCCGCCGTTGAGGAGGAGGAGGAGGAGGAGCGTGAGAAGAACCGGACAGTTTTTTTTTTCGTAGCCATTAGATAACACCGCAAACGCCGGTGGTTTATGGGATCACCATGTCAATGAAGCCCGGTGGAAATCGCAAGCCCGGCGGTGGCGGCAGCAGCATCGGCGGCGCCACCGCTTCCAGCGCCGGAGGAAGCGGCGGCAGCGGCGGCGGCGGCGGGGGCCGCCACAATCTGGGCAGGTCAGTGGAGAGAGAGAGAGGGGGGAGAAAGGGGGAGAGTGAGGTGGTGGTGGGGTGGGGGTGGGGGGGGGGAGAAAACAAAAATGCAATAATATGAATATGCGTGTGATTATGTGGGGGGGGGGGGGGACCGTGACGCCAATGCAACGCATTCACCCCCCACACCCACCCCCTTTTCCTCGCCCGCTACCTCACCCACCACCACATCCACCACCACATCCACCACCCCCCCATGACTGCAACCGTTGCGGGCACGTTTTTAGATGGGTGACAATTTTTGTAACGTGGTGGTGCTGGTGGAGGGGGAGGAGGTGGTGGTGGTGGGGGAGAAACCTCCACCCCCCCCCCTCTGTGAGTACATGAATGAGGACGTGTTTGGGCCTTGGTATGTGCTGCTGGCCACCTAGCCTCGCTGTTAGCTGGGCCTGCTGCTGCTGCTGCAGCTCCCCCCCCGCCGCCAGGCGATGCCCCAGTAATGGACTTTAAATGCTCCACGTCTGTTGACATCACCTCCCTCCCCCTCTCCTCCCCCCTTCTCTCCCTCCCTCCCATCTACATCTATGTATCTAGGTATCTATGTATGTAGGTATCTATGCATGCACGCATGCATGTATGTGGTGGTATATTTCGAGGTGGATGTGGGTGTAGTGATGGCCGTGGGCTCCACCTCACGTTGTCCTGCAGGGAGTTCACGGCCTGACGGCCCGCTAATTAGCCGATTGACGGTCCGCGCTTGGAGATCACGCTCATGGTGGGAGGGGGGGGGGGGGGGGGGGGGAGGAAGAGGGGAGGGATGCAACTTGGGACGGTTTTCTGATGGTCGCGATGGTCGTTTTTATTTTATTTTTTATGTGTGTGTGTGTGGCGTGGACGTGGATGGGACGTGAACATGGACGTGAACGTGCGCGTCGCTATTCGTCGCCACAACGTGGCGTTGACTCGCCAAGAATTGGGTATAAATGTGTAGGCGCGTGAATGGGCGGGGGCGGCTATGGGGGGGGGAGAGAGAGGGGAAGAGGAAGGGGGGAGGGATACACCGACCGACCGACGGACGGACGGCGTTCAACCTTGCCGTCGGCGGCGGTCCGTGCGTGAGGAGGTGTCCTTGAAGTGTGACGTTAGTGCGCGTGCCATGTTGAAGTCATGCTACGGACCTGCGGGGCTGCGCGCGCACGTATCGCGTGTACCGCGAGTGCGCGGCGGTCACCGAACCGCCGCCGGTTTACCGGCCGCCGCCGGCGGTTCGGTTAATTGCGTCGTCGTCCGGTATAAAAATACACGTTTTTATGTGGGGGTGCAACGCTTCGTTGTGCCTGATTGTTCTGCAGGCCGTTAAGATTAATTAATAAGATTTAATCAGCTTGTGTTATTTCAGGAAAGCAGTCTGTTGTTGGGCCTGAGTGTGTTTATTTTTATTTTTATTTTTTTGGGGGGGGGCTGGACTACAGCATTCATTGACTAAAATCGTCCGCTTTCCAGCAACTGTACAAGGTGCATCTCAGGACATACTTGTGTAAATCTAGGTTACACTATTTTTTTTATTTTTTCTCCCCTCCCCAGATTATCATCATCACTATCCAGCGGTGCTCGCTGTGTCTCAATGAAACCGTCTTGCTTTCAGCGTTCAAATCTGGATAAGAAAATGATGATTGTGATGATGGTTCTCGAGTCCTTTTTTATCGTTGAGATTCAAAGGTTACCGATACGCAGGACCTCTGCTCCTGTATGACTGGTGTCTTTGGTTTTTAATAGCTCATCATACTAAAAAGCATTTCCCATTTTCTGTTTCAGAGGAAGGCACAGTGGCAAAGGGCCTTCTGCAGCAGTAAGTACACTTGAACATATATTCCTTGATGGTCCTGAGGACAAAGTGTTTCCATAACGGACCTCCCACCTGCATACTGCGTTCACTTTGCACCGAGCATCTCGGGCAATCGGCAATCAAGAACATGCCTGCACACTGGTTCAAATAGTATTTTATTTCTCTTTTGCCCAGAAAACAATGTGTTGACCGCACTGAATAAGCCAAGACAGAAAAATAAACACAGTACATTTTTACCTTTTACTGTTTTAATGCCATTCATCCATGGCACAGATTAACGTGTATAAGAATACACAGCGGTACATTTAGCCTCTTCATATACAGCTCTATCTTGGGACTTTTCTTATTCATTATCCAGTTTCACAATTAAACCATAACTATAGAATTTTCCTTTCTCTTGAGGTTGTCTTCAATGGTGTGTATGCAAACACGAGGATGGTCCACGTCCTAACATCAGTGGTGGTATGTTGATCGCATTTGTTGGAGAATTTAGTTTTTATCTGTCACACCGAGTTAGCTGTAGTTATGGTCCTGTCTAGCTCATTGGTAGAGCAGGGCATCAACACTGCCGGGGGTTAGGGGTTCGATTCCCACTGGTGTGTGTATGTGTGTGTGTGTGTGTGGGGGGGACATCCATGCTAAGAATGTATGCACTCACAGTGTTGTAACACACTTGGGATATAAGCATCGGCCACATGGCATATCCACTATGAGTCAATGGGAGTATCCGGCACACTGTGCAGAGACACCTGTGTTTGCATCCGCCTCATGCCTAGTGTAAATGAATCTCTTACCGCAGCATGTCACGCAGTCTGTCAAGCAGCTTGTCATGCGCCACATGCTGTCCTCGGAGTGGCTCTTTGCGCCGCAGTAAACAAAAGCTGTGTAATTACTATATAAAACAGCTGGCTGCCGAAACAAAGCAGATACCCAATCAAAGATTTGGGCTTAGTCTCCGGGGAACAGCGTTGTAGAGCGTTTGGAGTGACGCGTCACTGATATTGGATCCAGTCGTCGTCGTCGTCGTGGTGGTGGCCTACAGTTGCAATATGAATGTCCTCTTATTCTCATAGGGGACCAAGTGTGAGCTGAAGGTGAAGAACGGAGCCGTGTATGAAGGAGTGTTTAAGACGTACGGCCCAGAGGTAAGGAGTCAGCGTGCCAACGTCGGCCGTACATTCTGTAATTTCCCAGTTAAGAAAATTAGTTAAATAACGTCAACAGCGGCATGAAGTTAATCAGGGAAGATAATGCTTAGGCAGCGCTTGGAGGAAGCCTCACCTCTAAGGTGGATTATATAAAGATTACTCTCTGCATGTTTCCTTTTAAGGAAAGGAGGTATGTGGTCCCTCAATTCTTCCTTTTATGGCGATTTTGTCTTCCAATACCTCCCTTTAGGTCTCACTTTGTACCAACACTAAACCTAGCATATAGTGTTCAGAGAAGCTCTCTTTGCGGAGTTAATTAATATCTTAAATTACAGCTTTTAAAGGTTCTAATTTATATTTAATCTATGATTCATATCAGGTTTTTACTTGTATGAGGCGTTGTGAAGGGACTGGGTTGAAATGCAGTCTTGTTTATTTATAAATTGATAAATAAAATAAATAAACACATGAAACCTTTATTTTTGGTCCTGTGCTCGTCAGTGTGACCTGGTGTTGGATGCGGCCCACAGAAAGAGTCCCGAGCCAACCGGGGGTCCAAGAAAGGAAGATATTGTCGAGAGCATTATATTCAAGGCCTCCGATGTGGTGGTGGTGACCTTCAAAGATGTGGACCCCAATTTTGCACGGAAAGGTATAAAGAGATCAGTATTGCCTCTGCTCTACTCGTATCCCCATGTGAACACCATACCCACATACAGGGATAGTTGGTTTAGGCACACTCATTCATATATAATGCGACAAAAATCACATGCAAAACCGACCGATTATTGGTGTATGAACCTCGTCTTATTGCTCTAGTTGAGTCTGTATTTACAATCGCCGGTGTGGAAGAGTGTGAGCAGTCAGTTACATGGCGTGTGTCTGCTCAGAGTGGCCAGCCATTGAAGAGTAATGTGAATTATTGATTGGTCCAAAGGTCTCCTTGGCACAGCAGGGGCACTCAATAAAGACTGAATGAGCCTCCTTCATAGAATTCATCTGGACTTGCACAGCTTCGCATTTGAAATACGCCAGTCTTTGTCGGTCGGATGTAATAAGGAGACGCTGTTTGACCGGGCTCAGTGCATGTTTTTCGAGGATTATCCCGTCCAAAAAATGTAATGATACCATCGGTTGTCTCACCGCTGAGTGACGCATTGTGTATTGTTTCACGGCACGATCAGATTTCTCAACCGGTGCTCTGTGATTTTATCTAGCCGTGTAGAAGTGGCTGCTCTCGCGCCTCAGTTAAGACATCTAAGGTTCAAAAGTCCATTTGGCTTGTGTAGGTTTTTAATCCTATTTCAAACACAGTATTAAGAACAGTGCATTCATCAATGCCTATGACAGAGTCTTGGACTGAGGACCACAATCAGTTAGATGTGCAGTATCTTATAGTTATGATTAGTCAGCGATAACTGTGATCAATCGGGGCAATCATCATTTGCGGATGCGGTACGGTAGACTGGTGCTGGCCGTCCTCTGACACTCTTTCCCTACTTCTGTTTCTCTTCTCCCATGGTGTAGTCTCATCAGATGCAGGTAATATGTCTGTTTTCTGTCCTTGCACATTCCAGAATTCATATGCACCTTTTTTGTTGAAAGATGGAAATATACGTTTCAAGACTTGTGAACAACCCTAACTTCTAACAATATAATTATTAACATCTAACAATATGATTGGAAAACGCACTTGTGTTTGGATTGATGAGGTACACATGGATATAAGCTCTGACACACTATTCACTGTTGAGGGATCTTCCTTTGAATTTACTGTAGCCTTTAAGCTTCATGTTGAATTTAAATGGAGATTCCTAGGAGCTCTGCTACTAGTTGACCAGTAATACAAAAAAGGATGTATATCGGCCATTCAAATTCTTCCAAAATGTAGATTTAAAACGGTTACTTTTCATGGTCCATTAAAACAAACACATGTGGCACTGTTACCTGGCTGTATTTTCACCTGCATGGGCTGAAGGAATGTTAGGTATGTCCATATTAAGGATTCCTCATAAATACGCACTAGTCGTTTGAGCTTGCATTTATCCCTCTGTTATCCTTTTGTTGCTAATTTGAATGTCTGTTCCGGTTTTTATCTCCTCACATATGTCCTTGTTTCTCTAACTCCCTCTTGGTTTGGAAATATCTGATTTAATGATGATGCCATACCCGTGGGAAGTAGGTGTGCTGGGGGTGCTGCAGCACCCCCATTGGGATGAAGGAGGAACTAATATATTTATATACTAACTATAACATTTAAATATTTTGTCATTTATTTACATTCAATATTTTTCATTATAATTTCAAAATCTATAATGTATTTGCCAATGTTAAATTTGACGTGAGTATTGAGAGGATGCAAATTAAACCTTTACGTAGTTACGTTTAGGCCTACTAGACAGTCCAACCGCCGCTGACACTTTTTATCAGCATCTTCTCGCTGCTATGGATGACGTCCCTTTTTTTCTCCACAACTCTCTTTTGAAATGTACTTTTTCAAACCAATATCTCTAAATTGCATCTTTTGGGTTTGAATGTAAAAGTCATCGAGCTCATGGCAATTGAAATGCATGTATGCTTACTCCCACCATAACGCCCTCTTTGATTTGGTTTGTCTGTTGATTTTGCCTAATTGTAAATCACAATGTTCTGTGTGCAAATTAGATTCCAACGTATACAATCGACATGGTTCAGCCCACATTGCAGCACACTGCTGAGCATGTAGCATGTGATGAATTTGGCCTTCTCCATACCACAAAATGCCAGGAGGCTGAACACAGTGGGACTAGTGGGAGAGCTTAACACTGTCAGCCCAGGAGCCTGATATGCTTTATGCACATGGTCCATCTGGGCCAGTGCTGGAATGAGATCAGACCCGGGTTCACTGAGATTAGATTTCCCTGCAAACACATTTTAGTTTTTTTCTCTTTTTTTCTCCTCGGTTGGCCTGGCTCAATTGGCTTAATTAAGCTATTCCCAAAGCAGGCTCAGAAGAATGTGAATGTGTGAGTTGACATTAGGCCAAATGAGAATAACGTCATACAGGTTATATTTTGGGCGTGGGTAAAATGGAGGTTTGACTGTAGCTGGTTTGAAAACGCGCCTCTCGCCTATTAAACGACTCAAACTAATGATGAGAAAGGCATCTGCTCTCCGCAGGAGGAAGTAGATTTTTCCTCGACAAGCTAAGCAGTGTGTAGGGCTGT
>JAOPHQ010004952.1:47500-54419 GCA_030340625.1 Merluccius polli
TCACCCTGCGTGGGAGTGTCAGGTCACCAGTAGCGCGCTGCAGGAGCCTTCTATCTAGCAGAAGTCACGGCGTGGTCTTGAAGACTTCCTTTATGGTCATCGCACCGAGTACAGCGAAATTGAGTAGCAGTCCTAACCGAGCAGTCACACATATCAAACGGCAATTAAAGAGAGACGAAGTTCAAACTAGACTAATTGAAGGTGCTAATGTATAAATAGAATATATATATATATATATATATATATTTGCTATCTATAGCACCATAGTTTACCATCGGTTTATTCATCGTTACATTCGTATCTAAATGTTTACAATAATTTCCCTTTGGGGGAAAAATAAAGTAATATCTTATCCCAAATCTACCGAGTGCCTCGTATGAGATAAAAGGCTTTGCATGGATGGAGAATGAATCAGACAATCGTCTTCAGCTGCACCTCTTTTTTTTCACTATTCACTTTAGACCTGCTGAAGTACACAAGGGGTGATGATTTCAGATATTGTGTAGACCTTTGTGCACTTGCACTGCAATACTTGCAGATTAAGTCTTTAAACCTCATGTAGAAGTACATTAGCTTGGTCATGCGACCCATGAAGAGGCCCCTACCTCTACCACACCTTGATCTTTACACGTTTGGCTCCCACCCATAGTCCCAACATCTATGTATTTATTGATTGATTTTATTTCTCTCCCACCACTTCCCTTTTTGCTTCATTTTTGTTTCATTCACTCATGGTTGCTGTGTGTACGGTGTGCTGTGGCAGCACAAAGGGTCACCTGCTGTGCTTCCTCTTGCTTGCTTGCAGCTGGGTGTGTGTGTGTGTGTGTGTGTGTGTGTGTGTGTGTGTGTGTGTGTGTGTGTGTGTGTGTGTGTGTGTGTGTGTGTGTGTGTGTGTGTGTGTGTGTGTGTGTGTGTGTGTGTGTGTGTGTGTGTGTGTGTCACAAAAGCTATGACAGGATCTGTGAGATAACTGCCACAAGATGGCATAGCAGAGAAGACTGGAGCTGTGCTATATCAATGTGTTGGTGTCACTACGGTCTGCTTAGAAAAAAAAAAAAATAATGATAATATTATTTATTAAATGTTTGTGTTTTTGGTTTCCTCTCGATCTTCAGGTCCACCAAGGATGTCTCCAAAGTCCCAGCGGACACCCCGCGCCCACAGAGTCCCCCCCTGTCGGAGCAGTGCGGGAGTGGACTTCATGTCCCACAGTGCCCCTGGTGAGGTGCCAGTCACCCAGCAGTCCAGGAGTAGCTCCTCTGGGGGAACCTGGTCCTCTGTGGTCAGTGGAGGTAAGGCAAATGTTTTTTTGTTCTCTCTTTTAATGTCACTTTTTTTGTTGTAAAGCATTTCCACAATATCATCGTTGCAAAAAAAACCTACATGAGACACATCTGAAATAACCTTTTTAGTTTACTAATAATTCATTAATTTGTGTTGCAGCCTCACAAGCACTTTGATCTGAACTACAAATGCATTTAGTTGATGGATGGAGTTTATGGTTTATTGGTTTGATGGTTTATTATTTGAATGGGCAGCATGTGATCAACCCCCCCCCCCCCTCTCTTGGCTCCCTACAGTCCACAGACCTCGCTCCCCCCGTCAAAACAACATGGGTGGAGCCTCCCCTGGCCCCGCCTCCCTGGCCTCTCCCCAGACGGGAGCGGCTCCAATGGAACCGGCGGCCCCACCGCCGGCAGCCTCCTCCCCCGCCGCTGCGACCCCCACCCCCGGCATGGTCGTCAGTCCCACTGCAGAAGGTGAGCCCCTCACCCTGAACCCCTCCAGAGCAGAGCGGTGGTTTTCTTGGTGTCTCTCCCTCAGTACTTGTGTCAGGTGGTTTGTTGTGGTCTGCTTTTAGTGACTGGGACTCAACATTCTCTCTCTCTCTCTCGCTGTCTCTCTCGCTGTCTCTCTCTCGCTCGCTCGCTCGCTCGTTCTCTCTCAAGGGAAAGAGAGCCGGGTCCAGGAGACGAGACAGACGTCGCCAACAGCGAATAAGGAGAACATAAAGCCCCTTGATAGCGCCCCTAGTATCACTAGACCCCTGTGTAAAGGTAAACACAACTGTTGGCCTGGAAACCCTGCCTTCATTGTATTGCATTTCATCTGATTTGTGGACATTTGTCCTTGTGTTTGATGGAGGAACTGAACCACAATCCTTGTCTTCTGTATTTCTTTTCCTGTAGGACCACCTTCCATGGCTCCAGACCACAGAAAACAAATAGATAATTTAAAGAAATTTAGTGTAGACTTTAGGGTAAGTTGGATGTCGTTGTTTTTTTTTTTTTAAAGGGAAATGTTTTGCCATGTTAAGATGCAAATGGTCTTGTGACATACGTAACAATCTCATGACAAATGAGACACAAAGGCAGGCGGTGTAGTGCTGCAACACAAATCAAATACAGTCTCCCATTTTCAGCAGCGACTTGCCCCACATCCTAACCCATTATGTATCGCTCTCCCTCTTTCTTTTTATTTTTCTCTCCCCTCCCCGATGTCCAGTTGCAGTCCAGCTCCAACGCCGAACCTGTGTTCGACCAGATGATGGCCAAGTCCCCCAGGGAGCCGGGGGACAAGCCCAAGGACCTTCCCCCGGATAAAGCCTCCACTCTGGGGCAAGAGGGCGGCGGCGACGACGGGGCGGCGGCGACCCCTGGCTCCGCCCAGGGCCCTCCCACCGCCACCAGTAAGCCGGGCACCCCTGCCGCGCCCGCGTCCTCCTCTCCCTCTGGGCCTGACCAGAAGAGGCTGGGGCCAGACGTGACCTCACAGGGAGTGCAGACCACCTCCCCGTCCACATTCACCAAGTCCGAGGACCGGGAAGAAAAGAAGGAGGCTGTGCAAGAGTAAGTAGGACAGGCGGCAAGATGGGACAATATGGAAGTTTTTTGGTCACATCGCCCAGGCCTAAGTGGAAGTGAGGGAGAAATGCTAATGTTTTAAACACGGCTCTTCCTAATGCAGGCAGGTGAAGAAGTCCACCTTGAACCCCAACGCCCACGAGTTCAAGCCTCGGTTCAATGCGCAGGTCAGTCGTAAGGCTTCTGTTCCCGGCAGACCGTTTGGAAAGATTAACAAAAAACAAAGCGACACTGGCCCCCACATGTGGCATGTGCTCAGATGTGTGTGCATGTTGTGCTCATTTCCAGCCCAAGCCAGCCAACACTCCTACCCCCCCGCGGCCCCAGGGCCAGCCCAGCCCCTCCATCGTGGTGCAGCAGCCCCCGGCTGTGTACAGCCAGGCGGTCTGCTTCCCCCAGATGTACCCCCTCACGCCCGTCAGCCCCGGAGTGCAGGTGAGAACCAGCGGACGCATGCAGTAGAGAAACCGCACATGCAGGGCAGTGACATATCAGCAGGGCCCCTCAAGCTTGTTGTTCTCACGCACCTCTGAGAGAGATTTGGTAAAAGCACCATGTTTTGGTGTGATGAAACATTCAGTCCGTAGCTCGTAACGTTGTGGATTGAGGGTGTGGTTGGCCGCAGGTTCCTCCTGAAGTCCTTAACAAACTGATCGTATCGCTGCCATGGTATTCATGGTTAGTCAAACGTAAACCCCGCTTCACACTCTGTCTTGAGTGTGTTCAGGTGGGACCTGCACGGCTTAATCCAACCCTTCGAATCAGTGTTTGAAATGTGCCACACGCAGTACATTAATATTAATGCAAACATAACTAAGACCCGACTGTCACTACATCGACACCTTGATTTACAGCATGCTTCCACAGTGGTCCTTTACACTTCTCCCTTAATCTCTTCGTCTTTCATCTCTACACGCGTTTGATTCATCACCCATCATTTTCCCCCTTTGTGCATCCCTCTCTTGTTGTCCTTGTTGTTCATTTCAATCCAGGAGTATCGCACTACATCATTTTAGCGTTTCCATTTTTTTTTTTTTTCGGTGTACCCACACGCCTGCATGAGTTGTTAGTGAGCGGTTTAATATTCTTTTAATGCACAGGAGATGCTGCTTCTTCTCATGCTGTTCTGTCTCCTCCATCATCTGACACACACACACACACACACAAAATACACATAGCGGGCTTTTCCCTCACCGCCATGAATATACGTCTCCAACTCTAAATCAGTCTAAATCAGAACGGTGACACCGTTCTATTTTAGGTAACTCACATTTGGCATATTCGCAGTTTGGGATCAAACCAGCATGATGACAATTAGATCACAGATGTATTTTGTGTGGTGAACTATAAGAGAAGATATTTAATCAGGACCAGGGGTCAGTTGGGCATCGCTCAGGCTGTTTGCTCGCGCCATTTGCTGTAGCAGCAGCGAGCTGTCACAAGAAAATCATGTCAAGTAAATCAATAGATTGAAACTTTCATCAGACTGCTGAGGCCGGGTCTATATTTTTATATAGCATAATTTGTCAGTTTAAAAAACTGCCCATTAAGCAGAACGTGCTGTGCAGTTGACAGCTGGCTGTAGCCACAGCAGATAGCACCACCGATGGGAGCAAAGCCACAGCTTGTGAGCCTCAGCCTCTATTAGTTGTCCTGCAAGTTGCTTTAAGAAACACTTGGTGACCCAACATCAGTCAAGACCAAATGAGCAACTTTGGTGTCCCAACTAAAGACTGGTTCTTTTTTTCCCCTTTCTCCCTCTCTTCCTCTCTCCTCCTCTCTTAATCCTCTCTCTCTCTCTCCATTAGAAAAGCATAATCTGGAAGGTTTGTGAAATTTTCTAAGATTTCTATTTTTATCTTCATTTTTTATTTTTCTTCCTCCAAACAAATCAACATTGACATGTTTTTTGCTTGCCTTGCGAAGTAATGCCCGTCGGATGTTGGTTTGCCAACTTCTTACTGCAATTCCTTGAAACTACGGGGTCTGTTTCATCTGCATCCCAGTTAACTGTGAGCACCATTAGCGCAGCGCTAAGCCATCATCCTGTAAATCGTAACAGATTTTGTCGATAAGCAGCGATGTGATGGGTTAGCACCAATGCATGGCACACCCGAGACTGGGAGGTGACACATATTGTATTTGGGTGGTAGTGTCAAAAGACAAAGCACATCTCAAACCGTGGTGTAGTTTTCAGAGAGAGAGATGGAGGGAAACGGACAGAGAGAGAGAGATTGCATGATACCCCAGGTAAGGGATTTAGTCTTGTACACTCAAAACTGTGGCCCACAAGGCATGCTGAGATGTGTGGGTATGTGTACACACACACACACACACACACACACACACACACACACACACACACACACACACACACACACACACACACACACACACACACACACACACACACACACACACACACACACACACACACACACACACACACACACGGTGTTTGAAATTCAAAACAAACCTGAGCCATTTCCCTGTGAATGGCCATGTCGTGTGTCCTCTGTTTGTTTTTGAATCAGGGGGGCCGAATGAGTTGAATGGCGGCGGGAATGAGTGAAGAGGCATTTGTAATGGTTGTCCTGTGTCCTAACCCTTCTGTTCCCTCTCCTTCTCTATCCCCCCCCCCCCACCACCACCACCAGTCTCCAGCCATGTACCACATCCAGATGCCCCACATGACGGTCAGCCAGTCTAAACCATACAGACCAGGTAAAGGTGAGCACAGCCCAATCATCCACGTCAACGTTTCATCTCCACACTTGTGACGTAAAATAAAAAGGAGAACTTCAGTCGCTCAGTGTTGAGCGAGAGGGCGTCAGCCGTCAGCCACAAAACGGGCATCAATGTCAAACTATGGGGCAATAGCGCCCCGTCAATGTATGTCCTCTAAAAGTGCGTGTTTTGCCACTGACACGCTCAGATTGGTATTATAATTGTCTGACAACATTATGGAAAGGATCCCTACAGAGAAATATAATGTAGTACAAAATGTCTTTACCTTTCGCTTGATCTAACCAAGTCTCGCCAAGGCGAAGTCTCGCTCTGAACTCAGACTGGATCAAGAGAAAGATAAAGAGAAATGTTTTATTTCTCTGTAGGTATCCTTTCCATAATGTTGTCAGACACTTAGAATAACCATCTGAGTGTGTCAGTGGCAAAACAAGCACTTTTAGAGGACGTACATTGACAGCTGATGCCCCATAGTTTTACATTGCTGCCCGTTTCACGGCTGACGGCCGAAGCCCTCTCGCTCAATATTGGACCAATTGCAAAAATAGTTGTCCGCATTAGCATTAGTCCCTGAGACCCAACATGATGGGAAAATAGGGTTCAGGTTGAAAAATCCTTCATACTAAAAAAATACTATAGAACTGGGGGTAACACAAATCAAATCAACACATAAAATAAGTAAATACTTTCTCTTACGTTCACGTGGAGGTGAGATGAAACATGTGTGGGAAAAACTACTACTACCACTAAACGCTTTTTCTCCCCCCCCCACCGGCTGCTGTACGTCCCACTGTGAACTCCAGTACCCAACATGCCCCAGCAGAGGACGGACCAGCACCACCCTCCCGGCACGCCCAACATGATGCACCCGGTCACGGCGGCCGCACCGCCCATCGTGGCGCAGAACCCCGCCTACCCCGCCCAGTATTTCACCTGCAGCCCGCAGCAGTTCGCCAGCCAGCCTCTGGTGCAGCAGATGCCACACTACCAGTCACAGGTCAGCACCGACGCTTGGACCCGCGGCGGTGCGCCCCCCCACTCCTGACGTTATAACTAGTGTTGCACCGATACCATTTTTTGGCCCCCGATACCGATACCGATACCCGGCTGTGCAGTATCGGCCGATACCGATACCATACCGATACCACGCCGGAAAAAAAAAAAAATATATATATATATATATACACAAGCTTTTTTTCTTCTAATACTAAAGAACTGCATACTCACTTGGATGTAAAATCATTGCCATCATGGCTTAATTACTAGTATAATTAGATAATATAGTAGTAGTATGTAGCGGGGGGGGGGGG
>JAOPHQ010004953.1:0-52590 GCA_030340625.1 Merluccius polli
GTTTCGCCACGTCTGGCGTGAGAAACGCCGCGGCGGTTTCAAACACAACAACGACAAATCATTTTCACGATGAATTACTAAACAACGACCAAAAAAAACCACGACTACCCACACAATAACTAACTATCACAACGCTCCGACGCTTTCAAAATTTGCGATGTGACGTCGCGACGCACAACGCCGTACCTCAAGCCACGAGCGGACCGGCCGCCCGCCGCAAGACATGCGACGCGGCGGAACAGATGTAAATATCCGCGTGGGCGGCGCGAGGCGACGAAGCGATGATGTGTCATTTGGCGGGAAGCTATGTCACGTTAGGAGCCGTGCGTTCGTTTAGTCTGGGATACCGTTTCATACGATGACATACGAGCGATGACATGTTAGTAAATGGTAACATAGCCGCTATATACAGTATAGGCCTATATATGGCGATTTCTTTATAATGTGTAATCCAGTATAGGCCTATGTGTTTTTTTTGTGTGTTTTTTTTTCTAATCTTTGATCACACAAACTCTCATGGGCTATAATACGATGATATAACACTTTAACCCTGTACATGAAGTATACAGGCCTATACTTCAAAAGTACTTGAGCACTGAAAGCGGTTCTTTGAGGACGGGTTCAAAGGTCAAAGGTGACCAGATTTCCATCACTGCTCTCCAGCCAGCCAGAATTGTTTCCTGGTTTCCGTTTTCTAGGGGTGAGACGCATGTCTTATTTGTATTTTTATTTGTATTTTTTGTTAAATGCGATACATAAATCTCGTCCTTGAAGAGGCTTCGTCGGAGTCGACTTCAGAAAGTTGCGCAACAAACAGCAGACACGTCCAAGATGTCCTAACGCGAATCTTATTCATTTCTTTGTATTTGTTTGATTTCGCTTTTTTTGTTGTTGCTGTTGTTGTATGCGGGGGGGTAAAAAATAAAAAGCGAAACTACAAAAAAAGCCCAGCCAGGCGGCTTGTAAGACACGGCGGTCAGGAGGCCACGTTAAAACCCACTGTTATCGATCCCTCCCACGGCCGCCAACATCTGGGAAGGATCCGGCTTCTCTGGCGGCGCTGGACTTGGCTCGGCTTCGGACGCGTCTCTGCCTCTTATACAATAGCCGGCCCCGCCAAAAAACACAACGATTTGTTGTATTTTATTGTATTTTTGTGTTGCTGTTGCTGTTGTAGAGATGCACAGTGTGTGTGTGTGTGTGTGTGTGTGTGTGTGTGTGGAACCAGGCAGAAAGACAGGCGGGCCGCAATCGTGTGCACGCCGATGAGCAACAAACGCATTTTACTTGACTTATATAAAAGGCGCAACAACTGCGTGTGAGCAGTCAATTGCAAGATGTGTGTGTGTGTGTGTGTGTGTGTGTATTAAAAACGCACATAGGACAGGTGAACGGACGCGCACACACACACAGACGACTGAACAACCATGTGAGATGTGAGTCCACTATTGAAGAGAGAGAGAGAGGGAGAGAGAGGGTAATGGGGCCTGGTGAGATTGTGTGTGTGTGTGTGTGTGTGTGTGCACGCGTGTGTTTGTGTTGGCTGCTCTCTCGTCTTTAATGCTTCATCAAGAGCAGCTGAGCTCGAGCGTGCCTTTGTCTGGCTCACACAATAGGTGGGTTTGAAAGGTCACTCACACTGTGTGCACATGCAAGCGCGCACACACACACACACACACCCAACCAGCCAGCCAGCAGACAAAACAGTCACGCTTGACCCATGACATTCGGGGTCATAAAATATAACAAGCATTATCTATCCGTCCATATTATGGTCGAAATAAAGTACTGGCTGCAATAAAACCTCAGACTCCATTTGAAACTCCAATATATATATATATATATATATATATATATATATATATATATATATATATATATATAAATCATATTTTCCATTATTCCATCTCTGACCAAACATACAACCTTCTTGATGATTGTTAAATTCATACTCGTAAAACTATCACAACAACCATAACCATTTCAGTCAGCAGAGTTGTGTGTGGGTGTTATAGTATATATATGCTCTAAACACACACACACACACACACACACACACACAGACGCAGCGTCGGCTTGACGTAGATGGATGCTGAAGGACGTCTGGATGGGGGGATGGCTGCCCCCCCCCGGGACGCCTGGAGCCGTGGAGCCCCCAGGCATATGTCTCCACACACACACACACACACACACACACACACACACACACACACACACACACACACACACACACACACACACACACACACACACACACACACACACACACACACACACACACACACACACACACACACACACACACAGGCCAAGGACATCCTACAGCCATCACATCCACATTCATTCATTCAGCTGGGTTGCTTTTAGCAGCTCTCACCAGCATCGTAAATATGTGTGTGCGTGTATATATATGTGTGTATATATATATATATATATATGTGTGTATGTGTATATGTGTGTGTGTGCGGTGCGACGGCGTGAAAGGAATTGATTGTAAGGCTGAATGTGGAGAGCGTCCTCCAGGTGTACAAAGCGAGTCGGTTTAAAAAGGAGAGCACAGCCGCTCCAATGAAGTCTGCGTCTCGGCGTCCTTTCATGTGTACATTTATAGGCCCGTTTCACGAGAGCGGCGGCGATAACGGCCAAAAACATCCTCTTCAGGTCATTTAATATCTGATATTAAATGATATATATATATATATATATATATATATATATATATATATATATATATATATATATATATATATATCACAACATTGCACTTTGTGTTGTGATTCAATGCATAGTCTGTATATAAAATAACCTAAAAAATAGCCTATTTTTGTATAGGCCTACTCCTGTGTGATTTACATACTTGACAAATGAAAAAGTACTTGAGTATTTTCTCATTTCTTTCCCCACTTCACTGTAATGCAGCCTTTAAAACCAGGAAAAGATATCCGAAATCTAAGACGATTTCTAGTCTCATAAAACAAGTCCGAGTGAAATAAAATAAAATAACCGCACACAGCCTCCTCCGTCTCTTTCCCGTTACTTTATTTATTTTTTTCTCTTCAATTTCTTTGAAAAAAAAACAACCCAAAAACAACAAAAAAAAAGACCTCCCAGACGGCCCATGTGACACTCTGCCGCCTGGCGCGCCTTTCCTTTCCTCCTTTCCTTCTTCTCCGTTTCAATATTCATGAGAATATGAAAATGAAGGTGCGTCGCATTCAGTCGTCACGTGACCCCCCGCGGGAGGGAGGGAGGGAGGGGGGGGGAGGGTCGCTCCAGTGCTACAGATGACTCACCCACCGCCGATGAGCGCGAGACGCTCCTTGCATAATGAAATGGACTCGGCGCACGTCCGATTTGCGCATATACCGGAAACACGGTAATAACCGATAACCACGTGTCCACGCGCGCGCCGCCAAACTAGGTAGCGCAGACGTTTTTAGCGTTAGTAACTCGTTCAAATCCTACCAGAAAAGGGGAACTTGTACATTTATATATAGGCCTATATATATATATTTCGGAAATACAAACGTAATTTAATTCAATAGTAGCCTCGAAATCGAAAATAAATCCGAAAGGCCCCCCCAAAAAACGTAATTAAATTAAACCAATTATTCTTGGCAAATGTAAATTGACAGATGAATAAGGGGCACCTTCTCAAAAAAAAACAACAAACCCAACTAAATATGGCGGTCCGTTAAAGGCGCCGCGACGACCCCGACCACGACGAGTCCTTGTCCACACCGGATGCGGATTCTTGATGCAAGACAGACAAAATGGACGACAGACGCAACGTAAAAACCGCCCACAGAAACTCAATGGGCAACTAAAGTCTTTGAATGCATCGCGTGTCTGTGCGACTACACCCTAAGCAATTCAATATGAAGTATTTCCTGTATATATATATATATATATTCAAAATAAAAAAATAATAAACAATGCACGCGGGAAGGCCAACACCTACGCCGTACAACCAATACAACCGTTTAGCCTCAGCAGCTCTCCGCAGTGCCGCCGCCCCCCCCCCCCCCCCCCCTCACCCCCCCCCCCCTTCTTCCGGTTGATCTTCTTACGTCGTCGTAAATATTATCGTCATCCAGCGCATACCTCATGTCCATTTACAAATGATACGCGGGCGCGTGGCTAACATCGCATGCCGGTCGGTCGGAATGACGCGCTACCTACGATAATGCGTAGCTAACGCTAGCGGACGTGGTCAGAATGACGCGTTGCCTACGATAATACGTAATACGTAGCTAACGCTAGCGGACGTGGTCAGAATGACGCGTTGCCTACGATAATACGTAATACGTAGCTAACGCTAGCGGACGTGGCCAGAATGATGCGTTGCCTATGTAATACATAGCCAACGCTAGCGGACGTGGTCAGAATGACGCATTGCCTACATAATACGTAATCCGTAGCTAACGCTAGCGGACGTGGTCAGAATGACGCGTTGCCTGCGTAATACGTAATCCGTAGCTAACGCTAGCGGACGTGGTCAGAATGACGCATTGCCTACATAATACGTAATCCGTAGCTAACGCTAGCGGACGTGGTCAGAATGACGCGTTGCCTGCGTAATACGTACGTGGCTAACGCTAGCGGACGTGGTCAGAATGATGCGTTGCCTACGTAATATGTAGCTAACGCTAGCGGACGTGGTCAGAATGACGCGTTGCTCTACGATAACGCGGTCGTAAGTTGCTCGATTCTTTGAATATTAATAAAGTTTGATTTGTTTTTTTCTCCTGTCCTTTTTCCTGTTTAAAATCTGGGGCTGAATGTGAGTTCATGATTTATTTTTCTACTGAACAATCAAGGGCAGCGATCACTGGGTCGGGCTGCGCATGCTCGCCGCCGACAATAAGAATGCGCTTATAAAATCGGAATGGTTGACAAGGCCACTAAAAGTCCCACACCCCTCCCCCCCCCCCCCCTCCCTCCCCCCCAACCACGGTGCTGTATTCATCTGTATTTTATCCATATTCACAACAGCTTCAAATTCAACTTTAGTTTTTTTTCTTTTTGTTGTTACATTTTTTCCTCAACTTTTAAAGCGGATGGCCTTTAAAAACAGTGCAAAACAAACCCAACCTGTGCAATAGGGCCTACTGCTAGAATATAGTCGCGTTATCGTCGTAACTTCAAAAATAATAATAATAATAATAATAATACAATAATATTAACAGATGATACAAAAAAAAAAAGCAGAACATAAAAACAACACAGCTGGAAGAACAGAATACACAAAAGCACCTCCGACTCCCACCGGACGACCACAACAATAATATTAATAATAATAACAATAAAACAATATAAACAAAATATCTCAGACAAGTAAATGTCCTGTTCCTCTTCAGCTGTTTCCCTTAGGAACCAACCCCCCCCCCCCCCCTCCAGTCAGTCACTCATCCCGGCCTTCCCCCCTCTCTGCTCCTTATGCTGGGCGGCCTCAGTCGGGGGGGGGGGGGGGACTCTGGCTCTGACGTCGAGCTCTGGGGTCTGGCTCTGGCTGTCGGGGGGGGGGGGGGGGGGGGGGGGGGTGAAAGGGGGAGAGAAGGGGCTGTGTGTGTGTGTGTGGGGGGGGGTTGAGTCAGGAGTGTGTCGTCCCACATGGATTCAAGCGAGGCCATCTGCCACCCCCGGCCCAAGCCGGCCTGATCCGTGGGCCCGGGCCGGGCCAGCAGGCCGGCTGTCTCATCCCCGCAGGAAGAAGGGGTTCCCTGCTGGGGGGACAAAGGCAGGAGGGAGGCGTGGGGGAGATGGGGGAGTGGAGGTAGGGGTTTTTGGGGGTGGGGGCTGGGGCTGGGGCTGGGGCTGGGGGGAGGGGGAGGGGGTTGGCTGCCTGGCCCTATGACCCCCGCTCCCTGGCCCCAGAGGGAGGCAGACAGACCCCATGTCTACCCTTCCTCCATATACCTCAGCCAGCCAGCCAGCCAGCCTCCCAGCCACCCTTGGGGGCTACTGATGAGACAGCACAGAGGGTGGGGTGGTCGTGTGGGCTTGGGGGAGGGGGGGGGGGGGGGGGGGGGACAGAGAGGCAGACAAAGAGCAGGGGAGGAGGGGTGGTGGTGGGCTTTTTTTTTTTTTTTCTTTACACACAAAGAGCAATCAGACATGGACTACCCTAACCCTGTCTCCATCTCCGTCTTCAGGGAAGGGATCCTGATATTCCCCAGTGGACCGGAGGTTTGCCTTCTCCTCCTCCTCCTCCAAAAAACAAAACGAAATTTCCCCTTTTATCCGTCGGCACACTCCCTGATTTTGTGACCCAGAGACCCCCTGCTGGTCACCGCCCACCCAAACAAGTCTTCATTTATTTATACTGAGACGCACGCACGCACGCCTGACTAGACGGCGCCACCTGTTACGGCCATATAAGCTGAATTAACGTGGGCGTGAATATGCAAAACGTGCAAAACATAATTAGCGTCTTAGCCGATGGGCTGGGAGGCGTCGTTTAATCAGCGGTTAATTAAAAGCTTATTTTTTTTCGAAAGCTCAAGGTCAATTTCTTTCCTATCACAAAGACATTTTTGTTGTGTTTTAAGAGCTCAAAGGACGGCCATGTTCGAGGAAACGTTGAACATCGGAGCACATTGACTTCTGGGATGTGCTGTAAATAGCACTGACTACACCAAGTGTGTGTATAATCAATTTGACATTTTGTATTTTGTCACGGCATACTTTGTTCCAACGCTAAGTCCTCGATGTGAACCGATTGTTTTGGCTTGTTTTTGGTTTCGACTAACCAACCGGTAGATGGTTGTTGCGCTGAGTTCACTCTTGTGATTAAATCATTATATTTAGTGTTTGGGGGGGGGGGGGGATTGACATCAAAAGACTGAGCATTAAGTGTTAGTGTTAAACCCTGCTTGACTCCGTCATACTTATTCTATTTATAGCCGTGCATGTTGACGTTGGCAGGCTAATAAGACACACCAGAGAGCCAGTAGCGAGTTGTCTAAAACGCACAATCAGTTTCATCTGGATGTCCCACAGCTAGTGGTTGTATATTCCCTGGCACCAGTGTAGTCCTCAAGAAACGAATATCGAGCAGAAAGAGGGACGGGGCTTTGAGGGACGCCATGTCACACGAGATATCATATTTTTCATTTCTTACATCTATATCCAATTCTCAAACACAACTTGCAAGGGGGATTGCGGTCTTACAACTGCCGCCGCTCACGCGTGCGTGCCCAGGTGTTTTTCATTAGGAAATCTTCTGTGTTCATTTTCACTGAAACTCACGAATCGGGATGAAACCGCATCGCTAAATTTGCTCGATCCAGTTGTCTCCGAGATCAGAGCCGGCTCCCCACGTCGCTGCCGACAGGTGTTCCTCATTAAATGTGACCCGGCCATGTAAAATCCCATTACCTTTCATGTTTTTTTCCCCCGTTCCCCCCCCCCTCCTTCCTCTCGTTTCCCGACAAAGACTAATTAATTTTGTGCCAAATTGTTTCATATGCTCACCAAAAAAATGTCAGGGAGACGAAAAAAAACAAAACACTATGAGTAAGACGTTGACATGGGAGCGATGCCGGAAAGTTTTATAGGTTTATGTCGCAAATTCTTTCATACATATTTTTTTCATCACACCATTACAATAGGCAGATTTTAATATAAAGGGTCTATATTTCTTTACTGGATGAATTACTGGATGTCAAAAAATTAAATATAATAGAGACGGAGACAAAACTGATTGAATAAAGTAACAATAAGCCCTGATATATTCTAGGAGTAGGGGTAGTGGCTGAATAGTGGCAGGAGCAAAGTCTAATGTCTTGACCAGTGTATAGTCTAGGTCTGGTAGTCAAGGACTAGTAATCCAGACCCCGTAGTCAAGGCCTTGTTGCCAAAGCCTTTTTAGCCTAGGCCCGGCAGCAAAGACATCATAGCCAAAGACTGGTAGTCTTAGGACTTGTAGCCCAAACCTCAGTCAAAGACTGGTAGTCTAGGTCTGGTAGCACGAACCTCAGTCAAAGACTGGTAGTCTAGGTCTGGTAGCCCAAACCTCAGTCAAAGACTGGTAGTCTAGGTCTGGTAGCACGAACCTCAGTCAAAGACTGGTAGTCTAGGTCTGGTAGCCCAAACCTCAGTCAAAGACTGGTAGTCTAGGTCTGGTAGCCCAAACCTCAGTCAAAGACTGGTAGTCTAGGTCTGGTAGCCCAAACCTGGTAGCCCAAACCTCAGTCAAAGACTGGTCGTCTAGGACTTGTAGTCTAGGTCTGGTAACCAAAACCTGGTAGCCCAAACATCCAAGCCAAAGTCTAGGTCTGGTAGCCCAGGGCGGTAGTGGTGATGTGTTAGTAGTGGAGCCTGTGTGGGATAGCCAGGGTTAGGGCTTGGGCTTGGGCCTGGGTTAGTGGTAGGGTTGGGGCCAGGGTTGGGGGCCAGGGTTGGGGGCCAGGGTTAGGGCCAGGGTTGGGGCCAGGGTTGGGGGCAGGTGCCAGAGACAGCACTGAGAGCCAGAGCTCTGAGGAGCATATCAACTTTTCCCAGCCACACGAGTAGGAGACCTCCCACCCCCCCACACCCCCACACCCAGGGTGCAAAATTAACTGTTTTGTCCACCGGCCAAATGGCTAGTAAATGTTCAAATCTTACCAGCCACTCAATAGATTACCATTGTTTTTTTTGGCTGGCGATTGAAGCAAACCTACCAGCCACTTGCATATTTTACCAGCATTTGGCGGGTGGCTGGTGCTAATTTTGTGCCCGGGTCGCACCCCCAAACTCTCTCTCCCCCACCACCCCCCCGCCTCCCCTCCACTGCAGGCGGGGCTTGGGTCTCCTCCCAAGCCGGCTAGGTGGCGGTGGTGAGCTTCTGGATGGTGCGGTCGTAGTACTGGGTGGTGAGCGCCTCCAGCGGGTTCCACTGGTGGGCGTGCAGCTCGATCACCTCCATGAGGAGGGAGCGCGTGAGCCGCGACTCGGCCGGGCACAGCATCTTGTCCCGGGCGGCGGCCAGCAGGTCCGTCATCAACTCCGGGAGCTGGGCTTCCAGCAGACGACCCGCGCTCTGGAGCTAGAGGTCACCCGGGGGGGAGAGATAGAGAGTGATGTGGGGGGTGTGGGGTTGGTTGGTTTGGTTAGAGGAGATGGAAAGAGACGGGGCACCTGCAGTTTACAGCCACTTAAATTTAAGACTTTTTAATACCGCTTAGAGCACAATTTAATACAGATTTAACGACACAGCGGCATGTAGGTAAATGACAGTCCTCGACATGGAATTGTTACAAATATATGTATATATGTTACAAGTATACAAATGTATTGACATAGTGCAATATAGCGGTTCTATCGCACCAGTGCAGTGGTAAACAGAGCTTGTGCATGCATTGTGCGGGAGGCAAATAAACATTTATTTCACATAAAAACACAATACAATACTTTTGACACTTATTGGTTTGAGGTTTATTATTTTCCCTCTGCGAGAAGACAAAGAAGACGGAGGAGGAGAGACAGAGGAGAAGAAGACAATCAAAGAGGAGCGACGAACAGAGAGGAGAAGGAGGACAGAATGTAGATCGACCGAAGAAAAAAAAAAAAAAAGAGTATTTCTGTAAATAAATGAAAATAAAAGAAGAGAAAGCTAAAAGATTATACAGTGCTGTTTATTCAGCCTACACTCATATGTACACGAGAAGATATGGGTGAAAGGTCAAGATGTGTGTGTGTGTGTGTGTGTGTGTGTGTGCGCGCGCTCCCAGTAGCGTACGTCTGCCACCCTGTCACTGTGGATACAGGCAAAGAGCGTCACATGCCCTCCAGCCAGTGTGTGTGTGTGTGTGTGGGTGGGTGGGTGGGTGGGTGGGTGTGCTTCTGTGTGTCGTAGTACGCGCGCGTGCACGTGAGTGTGCACGTGGAAAAACGCAGAGCGAAAAATAAAATAACCAGGCAGTCTGTGAGCTGTTTGGCAAACAGTGCTCCTCCCTCCCTCCCTCCCTCTCTCTCTCCCTCCCTCCCTCCCTCTCTCTCTCTCCCTCTCCCTCTCCCCCCTCTCTCTATGTTTCGCTCTCTCCATCTCTCCCTGCCGCTCTGTCCCCTCTGTCTCTCCCCCTCTTTCTCTCTCTCCCCCCCCTCTTTATCGCTATCTTTCTCTCTCTCAATATCTCCTCCCTTCCTCCCTCTCTCTTCCTCCCTCTTTTCCCCCCTCTCTTTCCCTCCCTCTCTCCATCCCTCCCTGCCACTCTCTCCCTCTCTCCCTCTCTCCTTCTCTCTCCCTCCCTCCCTCCCTCCCTCCCTCCCTCCCTCCACCGAGTTGACGAGAGACAAGAGCATGTTGCTCTCATTTTACCATTCTGCTCCCACGACTGAATCCATAATTCCACATCACCAAAATATATATACGTGTGTGTGTGTGTGTGTGTGTGTGTGTGTGCGCGTGTGCGTGCATGCGTGGGTGCATGTGAAAATAGAGCATCCCGTGCACTGCTTTCATAATTCAGATACGGCGGGAGGCAGGGGAGACGAAGATGCAACACAACATGCTGCGTTGCCACGATCACGAAAAAAAACACACGCGCACACACACACACACACACACACACCAGCACAAATGAGAAATCCTGGTGTAGTGGTGAAAAGGGTGGCGTTTCATATTCTTATGAAGTCCTACTTTATTACCAGAGAGAAGACTGGTGTGTATTCAGTGGATTGGTGCCTGTCTGTTATTGGGGGCTGCAGCCTGGTTGGAGGTGCATGCATGTGTGTATGCATGTGTGTGTGTGTGTGTGTGTGTAGGTATAGGCTCCATACCTCCATAGAACAGCAGATGACTGCGTCTTCCTTCACGTCGGTGGACTCCAGCAACTATAAGACAAGACAACAGGGAACACAATGAGACCAGGCATTACAGACCACGTATTGGCGCACACCACCACCACCGCCACCGCCGCCGCCTCCACCACCGTCTGGAGACAACCAGAGCTTCATAATCCATATGATACACCCTGCCGCCAACGTATTCATGTACGCTGTTCACAATACGGTCTATACACACAGTACAAATGAAGGGGGGGGTGGTGAAAATAATTAACGAAGCGGTTGCCGAGTTGTAACGGTTTGTGTTAACAGGGATACAAAATCAGGTGTATTTATGTTGTTATATTTTTGTGAATAAATGAATTGCGACCTTTCACGGTGAACTAATTGCTATTATCTATTTGCATAGAATTTTTTTCCCACTATCAAATTACGAATTAATTGCAACCCACTTCTCGGCCAAAATCTCCAAAACAAATGCTTTAAGTAAATATATACACTTGTTTTTTGTAATTTACACAGCAAGGGCAATGAAGTGAACCGTTAAGTATGCCTTTAGCAAAGTCATTACCCATCTCAGTTATGCTACACGCCATCGTAAGCAATAGACTTCGCTGCCCTCTGGTGGTCGCAAATATACGCATGCTTCTTTAAAGGAATGTACTTCGCGGCCCTCTGGTGGTGGGACATATATAAATGCATGCTTCTTTCTAGAGACGCACCTCTCGTAGACAGGTGTATATGGGCAGCACTAGGACCCTAAAGGGCTCCCCAGCATTGCTCCTCATGGTGCTGAACACCTCACACAGGAAGGTGATGAAGCCCAGCCAGCCCTCGACATCCGCCCGCTGCAGTTCCTCCCGACGGGCAAAGTCTTTCTGTGGACGGACAGAGAGAAGAAGAAGAAGAGGAAGACAGAAGACAGAAGAAGAAGAAGAAGAAGAAGAAGAAGAAGAAGAAGAAGAAGAAGAAGAAGAAGACAGAAGAAGAAGACAGAAGACGAAGACGAAGAAGGAGAAGGAGAAGGAGAAGAAGGCGGGTGTTATATTACTGACAAAGACCAGAGAGAGAGCACATACAACACCTATTTTAAAAGTCATTGCATTGGTTGCCTGTCCATTTTAGAATTGATTTTAAGATTCTCTTACTAGTTTTGAAAAATCGCTGAATGGCCTGGCACCAGCCCACCTCTCAGATATGCTTTTTAGATATGTACCTAGCAGGTCCCTCAGATCTTCTGCAGCTGGCGTCCTTAGATTTTAACTAAAACACAGGGAGTCAGCTTTTAACCACTGTGGCCCTAGTCTCTAGAACAGTCTGCCTCAGGATCCGAGGGACTCTAAAAATATATATATAAATGCAGTGCAGGATTACATGTATACAGATTTACTGGAGAAACCTCAACTCTGTAACGAGACAGGCCGCAGATATTTGACTGTATAAAAATGAAAGAATCGTTTCATTATTTCATTGTGAACCCTGTATCACACCCTGCATGGTCGAGGCGTATCGAAAGATATGAGTAAGAGAAGATCACAAAAAGGATGAAAGCCACACTCACGAGCAGCAGCACCAGCAGCAGCAGCGTTCACAGGTCGGCGTGATTGAAAGTTAAAGGTAGTAGGAGGCAGCGCTAGGTGCCAGTGAATTGTTTCTCGCGAAGCACACGTGTAGCAGTGGTTAAGCGTCCACGCCGGCCGGGCCATTGCGCGCCCGTTATGATCCTCATCATCCCTCTAATGGGCTTTACAGTAGGTGGTACATGTGTTAACCCTGCCGCTAAAAGCACTCCACTTCAAACATGTATTCAACCTCATTTCCATATTTTCCTGGTGCCCGGTACAGAGGATCAGAATATGGTAATTTGGTGAAGAAGTGAAGGGCAATATAGTGATCTGATTCGGGGGCAGTAACTACTGAGGGGAATTAATATTGGTCATGCAGGTGGGGGAAAGTTGTCTATCCCGGGTAAAGTATTTATAACCCCCTCTGGTAAGACCAACACTTCTGTGGTGTTCAATTTAGAGAACACTTTGCAATGGTTACACTCACTTGATACCTGAGGCCTGGCGACAGAAACTAAAGCTTGCCGTGTATCTGCTACCAACATGCACTGCGCTATGCCGAGGTGTACACACAGAGCATACACAACCTTTGACAAACAACCTCACAGTGGGGTGGAAGGCAAGGATCGCACGCACACAAACACACACCCCCACACACACACACACACACACACAGACGACTAAACAACTTCATTGGCCTAGCACATACGTCCTAAAACACAACCACGGTACTTCACATGTGGGCGACATCTCATTAAAACCCACACAGGGAGAGCAGAACGAAGACACCAAGCCCTATAGAAGGTGAAGCCAGAACGGAGAAAACTGAAGCTCAGTGTCAGGGTCGGGTGCATAAGAAAAAAATAATTTCTGTCATGAACAAAACATGCAGCAGGTAAAACAACTGTGTTCGAAAAGTAAAGTAAGGCAGTCGGCAACAGACCCTGCTGTCTCGAGCGTAATACATTAAATTGGACACATACTAATTGCTTACATGTTTGCGAAAGGTGGAAAGGTGTCAGGCTTCAACGTGCATCTACGACAAAGGCCTATGGTCCCTAATGATAGAGAATATTTTAAAGGCATTAAGCCCAAATGTCAAAGGCAGGCAGGGGGTCTGAACGGGTGTGAAAATTAAGGGGGGTTGTGGGGGGGGGGGGGGTGAACTGCGAGGGGGATAACAACAAGGCGACAGAACAAGAGGAGAAAGACCATCTTACCAAGAAGGAAGGAAGGAAGGACGGACGGAATCAAGGAAGGAAGGAAGGAAGGAAGGAAGGGAGGGAGGGAGGAAGAAAGGAAGGGAGGAAGACGGGAAGGAAGGGAGTAAGAAAGGAAGGAAGGAAGGAAAGAAGGAAGGGAGGGAGGGAGGAAGAAACGCAGGAAGGAAGGAATCGAGGGAGGAAGGAAGCAAGGAAGGAAGGAAAGGAAGGGAAGGAGGCAGAACGATAGAGGAGGAGTAAGTGTTAATCTCCTCTTGTGTATGTTCCGATGGAAAACAAAAGAGATAATGTAAGGGTTAGGGTTGATGTGTAAATTTGTGAGGGACGCCGGGTGGGAGAACTTAAAGCCCATGAAGACGGAGGAGGGAAGAGAGAAGAAGAGAAGAAGAAAGAAGGTGGGTGTGGTGACACAGCAGGTGGGTTAACATTTAGCCATCGTGTGTACCTAGCGACAGTCAGGGGATTGTGTGTGTGTGTGTGTGTGTGTGTTCGTTGTGTGCGAGTGCGATTTTCCCTGATTCCAACACGTCGTGCCTTTTTTTTTTCCTTGGTGTGAATGTCTGGCCTGATCTGCAGAGAGAGAAGCATGGTAGGAAAAGAAGAGAGGCATGGGACGGAAACCAGGAGGTGACGGCCCGTGCCGTTATGGGTGAGGGGAGATGACGCAAGTGTAAGCGGCGGGGGGAGAACAGGGAGCTCAGAGGGAGGGGGAGGGTGGGGGTGATGGGGAACGAGGAAGTTGAGAAACAAACATGGCCGGGGGTTATATTAATTACTGACGCAAGTCTGGAACTGGTTGTCTGAACTCAAGGGCTCCGAACACTTCTGTTTGCCGTGGCTTTTATAATTACATTTTTTTCCTTGTATTTTACATTTGTCCTTTTCTTATTTTTTACATCTTTTAATAATTGTCCTTTTAATGTTTTTACATTGAACTATGAATCACCTTGTGTTTGAATGGTGCTGTATGAATAAACTTGCCTTGCCTTGCCATACAAATGTGGTGGGCGCAGGTGAGCGATGGTGATGGTGGTGAGGTGGGCATGTTTTTTCAAAAAATGAGGACGAATCCTTGCAGACGGCGTCCCTTTCCTCGAGGGAAGAGGGGGGGGGGGGGGGGGCGGGGGCAGGGGCGGGGGCGGGGCTCTGTGATTGGAGCGTTTGCCCGTTGACATTTTCCAGCATCACACACACAGCGGGTGTCCATCTGCTCGGGCTGCTGCTCGCTCACCAACACACCCAGCGGCAATAACACAAACTACAAAGATGACTTTGTCAAGTTTTTTTTCGCGGCACACAGTCATCTCGTCGCCTCGTCTTTGGAATGGAAATTTGCACCACTTTTGAGTGACGACAGACCCGTACAAGAATATGTTTATAAATCTTCAGACAAAAAAAACACTTTCCGAAATAAGAGACTACAGTGCTCGCTTTAAAAAACTGGGATGGCGCAAACGCTCACAGAGCTCTCCTCTAAAGGGCTGTGTGTGAAACGCGGCCTTTCGTCTTGCGCGCTCCTTCTGTCTGATGTGCTGCAAGTGCAGGAAGAGGAGGATCACAACCGCTGGCCTACAACTGAGCATTTTCTAGCGAGATGAGCCTTTTCTACCACCTCTGTTAGGAGACCCCGTACTCACACCGATCCTTAAAATAAAATAAGAATCTTATTTAATTTCAAGTGATTAATGTGAGGTGTTTGTATTAATAATATAAGACATACTTTGTTAAATCATAGATGGGGAATTTGGGGAAAAGAGAAAGTAAGCTGCGAAAAGTAGCGAAATGAACAGGAAGGATCGACACTGTGCATTGACACAAACGAGGCCACTTGCGTTTCCGTGCGCACAACGAAACCCCCCCCCCCCCCATGCTCACCTGCAGCATGTTGAGCAGCAGCGACCGGAACTTGGTGCCCTGCACCATGAACAGCGCCATCTTGTCGCAGAGCTTGGCGGCCGTGGCGGCGAAGCTGCGGTCCGACGCCGCCTTGCCGTAGATGGTGGCCACCACCTGGGCCAGGGACTCCTCGCACCGCGCCGAGCTCTGCGCCTCCTCCATGAAGGAGGCGAGCTGCTCCTCCGCGCCGCTGCTGTTGCTCCTCATGCTGTTGAGGAGCTCCACCAGGCGGTCCATCCGCTGCGAGCCGGCGCCTTTGCCCACCACGCACGCATCCTCCTGGGGGAAGAGGGACGACGATGGGGACGGTGAGGCCCGGGAGAAGCTCAATGTTATCTGATTTTATTACACGGCTTTGTTGAATACTCGATTCTGATTGGTCAATGATGGCGTTCTACGGCCTGTTATTTCTGAATAGCAGACCGCTGCTATGAATAACAGATTGTTGCTATGGATACATTTCTCCAACTGTAGTATTATATTAATTATTATTATATTAATATATCTAACGGACAGTTTTTTGTAGTGGAAGCATCATTTTTTTTAATCAATCATCATATTGTGTTATATTTTTTGTCAGCTGTGTAATAAGCAGGACGACCCAGTACTGGGTTCGATCTCCATGTTCATTAGTCTAACCTGTAGACATCCTTGAGCAATATTTTATTATAAGTCCCTAGCCACGTCTCGTTAATGACATCCAAATTCACTGTAAGCCACCTTGGATAAACGTATCAGCTAAATAACTAGAGATAGAGTATTTATATGTGTGTGTCATGACCCAATATTTGTATTTCTGCAGCATATGAGCATCAAATATTTAAATAAAACGATTAATCAGAACAGATATTCGGGGTGCGTGATAAGAATGCAAATTCCGTTGTTGCCACAGAGAGAGTTGAACCTGGTGACATAACATGATGCTGTAAAGGCAGATGGTGAAAATAGACAGAGGAGGCCTGCAGGACTTGGCAGTGGCACGCATGTATGTACCCCTACGAGTAAGGTTCGCCTGAAGGTCTTCAGTTATTTGGCCATGTCTGGACAGTTATGCATGATGTGCTTTGTGCTTTTTCCTCCACAAACCTTACAAACGGTTATACTTGGGAGAATTCATGTTCAACACAAAAACAACTATTATATGGATACTTGGTAAACTACTTTAGATAAAAGGGGGCTTAGTACAAGCACAAGTACATTATCCCGCTTATTACATGGCTACCTACTACAGAAATACATCAACAAAAAAGAATTGTATTGAATGCCAATTACAGCAGAATGCCGTATTCAACAAAACCGTGTAATAAGTATAAATATAGTATATAAAAAGACTACACTTGCTACAGCACGACGACTACACCCCCGCACACTGCCATACCTGCGTATGCGGCAATGCGTCTGAACACGGCGGCCCCACATCTCTCAGCGAACACTGACTTTTAGAAAGGTGTTCCATAATACGGACTGGTAAGTAAGTAAGTAAATAAGTAAGTTAAGAAGCTTTTCCGCTACCTTGTCCTTTAGCCGCCGTCTCAGTCGCTCCTTGGACGACTGCAGGAGGGTGACTTTAGGGCACTCCGACCGGCCATCGTTGCCCCCTTCCCCACTCTGTGGTGGTGGCCGGGAGCTGGGGGATTCCTGACTAAACAGCCGGTCTCGGCAGGAACTCTGGTTGGCCCTCAACCCGGATGGAGTGGATTCATGGGGGGCTTTCCCACCGCTGCCGCTGCCCCCACCGCCGCCGCAGCCGCCACCGCCGCCGCCACCGCCGCCGCCACCGCCGCCGCAGCCCTTTGGTTCCTGTAGTGGTGTTCTGCTGTGTTCACCTATTCTAACGCTCTCTACAACAGGCGTCTCGTTGTCTTTGGTGGTGGGGGTGGGCGGGGTGGTGGTTCTGGGCGGGGGGCCCTTGTCACCCATGGGGCTGCTCTGTCCGTGGCCCTGGCCCTTCTGGTTGTAGTGCCAGCGGCGGTTCTGGCTGTAGCCGTGGTGAGGCGGGCCACCTTGGCGCTGGCCATGATGGCCTCCTCCTTGGTTCTGACGCACGGGCCTACCGTTACCATTGTTCCTGTTCTCTCCCGATTGGTCTGGAGAGTTCTGCTGCTGCTGCTGCTTGTTGTTGGTGGTGGTGGTGGTGGTCTTGGTTCGGAGACTGTTGTTGCTGCTGCTGGCATGATGGATCCCTCTGGTGCTGGGGTGACTGCTGCTGTTGAGGAGGAGGCGCTTGGTTCTGGGTCTGGGTCTTGCCCGGCCCCTGCGGTCGCTGATGTCTCCTGGAATGAGAGGGGGGTGAAGTTAGCCACATGGCTCAGCGGTGGTACCGTCTGGCATGCTCGCCTCTCACCTCTTACTGCTAGGCTAGCCCGGCGCCGACTGACGAGACCCGCCCTCGGTGTCACAGTGTGTCACCCTGGCACTCGCTCATCCATCTGTCCTGAACACGCTAAAGCTGCTTCTCTGGCTCCTAACACTTCGCTCTACCTCCTCCACTCTAGCCTTACCGTTGACCTGAAGAGAACTGAAGACAGAAAACTGTATTGTCGCAGTAAATAAAGTAGTGTCTACTAAACAACATTCATGTTGTCATGCCGTTCCCTAGTCCATCCCCTCGATTCTATCCTTGTGTAGAAACTTCTTGTTTTTAATCTACCAGTGTTGCTCCACCACCCTGCCTAGTAAGAATGAATGGTATTCAATTCTAATACCGCATGAAAGATCCTCTCCAAGGAAATTAATGATCTTTCGCGTAGTTTGTGTATTAAACTATCCCGAACTGGAATTCACGCCAGCAAACATATGGCGTGACAGTATGTCCACGTCTTTCTGTTCTGCATTGAGGTTACCTCATCGTCATTATTTGGCTGTGCTGGTTGTGGGACAACACACTAACATATGTTGCATTGGATTAGTCACACTGTTGAGAAGGGGGGGATGGGGCATCATATTATCTCCCCGCGGTGTTGTCGTATATCGGTAGGCATTTCAGATGTCTTGTAATTATTATGTAAGCATGGAAGGTTTCGACGGTACAGCTCACATACGGCAACCACACATAAGCGATGGGCCTAGTCGACGCACAAGTTCGAATCCCTGTCTCTTTTTCAGCCCACTTTCCTGCTGGTTGTCGCCGTCGTGTCCGTCGAGGTGTGCAAAAAGTCTGTACAAAATACACGCGAAGAATTTGTGGCGCGTTTGTGGCGTCAGTGTATATGACCCACATATGCATACACCGACACTCTAAGATGGGGAGAGGTTCAGGCTCCTGATTGGTCTGATGGTCGAACACCCGTCGGTGAGTGTGCGCTATGGGGGAGGCCAGGGGATCAGTGAGGGCCTTGTTTGTCTGTTTAGAAGACAACTTGGATTTAGTCCTACAGGGGGCGGGCAGTAAAGAGGCTGACCAAAGAGCTTGTTCTCCATATGACTACTGTTAATGTCATATGACTACTATAATCTAAGGCTGTGAAACGGCATAGTGACAAGGATTCAGGTTTCTGTTCAGTGCACATACAAATGAGACTGAAGATTGGGTGAGAGAAAGCGTTGTTTCACAAGATAAAACAATTCAGCTTCAAGATAGAAGTATTTGAATTTCACGCTAACGCTAGCATTAGCAACACACCTTTTGTGTATTTTACAGGACGCATGCACCTGACTAGCTGGTTTCACTAGGAAATACCATCAGATAGGTTCGCTGGTATTTTGGCTCAAAGGAAAGCTTGCTTTTCCGGTTTTCATCCACACAATAGCCATATTTTACCCCAAACGCTAGTGAAGTTGCCATGAAATTACCATGCGGTACCAATTTCTACACTGAATTGGCTTTCGACCGCAGGCGCCGGAAACAAACGGGGGTCACTGTTTCTAGTTTAATACAGGATGTTCACGGGGGAAATTGAAGGAGGAGACTGAATGCTATATGCTGGTAGTAGACAAAGATGTCAACTTAAATATGTCATATCAGCGATCTACACCTACTTCAAAGACGGCGACCAAAGCCAAATGATTCAGATAGAATATATGCACCAATGGCACGGCAGAAAAAGCCTCGGGAGCGTGACATAACATGATTGTTGTGTTACACGGTTACAATGTTCTACTGTTGAACTTCACCACCGGCAAGTTATTTTTGGACTCGACTCAACTCAAACTGAAAAAGAAAAAAAACCCACGCGCAATTAGCTTTTTTCATAAATGAAAATGAGACACGACATTGCAGACATTGTGGCCGTTAATGTTGTCATGACTACGTCCAGTCGCAGCCACTCCATTTACTATACTATCTAAGCATATGCTAAACATAGGTAATGTGTTAATAACTGATACATTTGTATAAATGGCAGTGAGGATCTGTGAATGAAGAGACGGTTATCTTTGAGAAGGCACTGCGAGGGCGCGACACTTGGGCAAAGCAAGGTTATTGCCAATTTCTCAAAGAAATGCACACTAAATCGGCATTACACTCCTCACATCAGTGAGGCAATTTTCAGGTTCCTCCACATCAGTTCCATATCTGCCCGGTTCCTTCGCTCTGCAGTCTAACCAATCAGGAATCTCTTCCCCTTTCCAGTCACAGCTTCAAAGGATGCCACGAACCAATCAAACGCTGCCTCTCCCAGGCAGCTATGCTGATGCATGACGGCTACACCAGGATACCCATATTATATCACATTTCTTCTACTACACTACAATAAATCTGCATTTAAACGGTCCGACTTGAAGCATCTGTGGTCTCACAGGTCTATGGAAATCTGCCAAATACATTTTTCGTATGCATTTCAATACATTTTAACTGCATTAATGAGGCTGCAATACCTGCTTTCCATATGTACCATTTGAAACATTCGCGCAAACAGATCTTGGCGTACTACCCAAGCACATCATTAACCACTTTGTTTTACCCATATTGGCCAGTCATTTGTGTCTCTTGTGTGCATATGTGCGTGTGTGCGTGCGCGTGTTTGGGCACGCCGCATGTTTGTTCCTGTGTCCGACTTGAAGCCTTCTCCGCCGGGCCGTTAGGAATCTCTAGGGCTCTAATTATATACCTACACATCTACGCCATAGTTGTGCTCCATGTCATCACCTAAAGCAACACTCGCTAACATACGACTGCGGCGCCCCTGAGGCCAAGTCTTGTGTTGCTGTCGACTGTTTATATCGGACTAAACGAGCCCCCTGAATATTATACTCGCCGCACGGGAGGCGTTTGCCCTTTTGTGCAACACACACACACACACACAGAACAAGATAGACAGGCATGTGTGTACACACGCACACACACAAAATATGTGAATAACATATGTATGGAAATTAGGAGCATGGCGGATGATCAATAAAGCTACAGCCAGAGATATGGCCCCCTACCAAACCAAAGTATCAACAGTGAAATCTAAATGACCGTGACAAAGGACCCGGTCGGAGAAATCTTACAATTCTTATCTTTAGTCAGGTTTGGAGAACACACACACGCGCGCATTGAACTTATGTTTTCGTCTTCTCCAAAATGGCTCTGAAATACACTCTGAAATAACCTTTCTGCTCCTACCCAGCAGCACTTAACCTCTGGAGCGGCAGAAGATGGCATCTCTCCCTCTCCCTCCCTCCCTCTCTCTCTCTCTCTCTCTCCCTCCCTGCCTCTCCCTCCCCCCTCCCTCACACACAACCATGCACTTTACCATGAGGTCCAGGGCGAGCGAGACTAATTATAGATCTCCTAATGACAACTTCAGTTGAGCTTTCTTTTCTTCTTCCATGTCTTTCTCGTGGCATTCGTTCCCCGACCCCCCCACCCACCGCGCGCACACACACGCGCACACGCACGCACGCACACACACAGGCAAATCAGACAGACTTCTGAACCGCTTTCAGCTTCAAAAACTCAGATTTCGGTCCCAATGACCAGAGATCTGTGAGCGTTAAAGCTCGGTCCTCCTCGGTGGCCGACCAGCTCTTTTAGTGAGGAAGAGGAAACGTTCACACATCCCAATCCATTGGAAAGTTGACAGACGAGGCTTCCGGATAAAGCCTCGAGAAACACGCGAAACACTAAGCAAGTCAAAACTAAAAAAGGCGACTGGCGACGGCGTCGCGACATCTGGCGTCCCGGTGGCTGTCTGTCGCCACATACGACTTCTCATTTTTAACACTTCCTCCCTAAAGTGTAGACAAGAGCCGATGTGAAATGTTGGTACAGCAAACGCAGGGATGGTAAAACAGAGGAAGTGGAAAAAAACAAAACACATAGCTAATGTCGGAAGAGAAAGAAGGGTTGTCGGGTGGGGTGGGGGGGTTTGTTTATTTACCCCAACCAAAAGCTCGACGCTCCAGATATATTTAAAGGCGCACCACTAACGATACGTCTTGCGCGTATCCGTTCGTAACCATAGGATACATGGTGCGTAGGTTTTTTTTTTCCAGAGAGACTGGAGGGGGTGGTGGTGGTGGTGGAGGTGCTGGTGGTGGTACTGACCTGGCTAAGACATGGCGCTGTCCCCCTGGGCCAGTAGGCATCAGTATGGTGAGCTGGTCCCAGCTAAGCGGATCAACCACTCTACAGGCGGGGGGAGGGGGGGGGGGGGGAGGGAGGGAGGGAGCAGCAGGACGAGGAGGAGGATGTGGAGCGTTCCAAGGGGAGATGGGAGGAAGGGGGGGGAAATGAGAGACATGAGATTGGAGTGGAGTGGGGGAGCAGATGGATGCAAAATCAAGAGGAAAGGTTGAGGAGGAGGAAGGAAGAAGAAGTGAAGGAGTGAAGGAGGAGGAGATGCTCTAGGAGAACATAAGGAGGAGACTGTGAAAAAACAGTTTAAAAAAAAAAAAATGGAGGGAAGAAAAGAATAGATGGCAAAAAAAACAACTAAATCTAATGGTTTCTACTTTACCTATACTGAAATTCAAACTACAGATATGGCCAGCAGGAAATGAAATGAGGAGGGGTGAGAGGATCATGAGATTGGGTGAGGGGCGGGAGGGTGCATGATCAGACCTTCCGATTGGTCAATCCGGGGGGGGGGGGGGGGGGGGGGGGGAACCCTTATTGGCCGACCAATTATTAACCTAAACCCCCTCTAGGCATCGTTTGCGGCAAAGTGGCAGTTGACGAAGACGCCGAAAATCCTCCCCGATACTTTTCCACGGTTGTGGCTCTAAGTCGTACGTTTGAAGTGAGGAGACATTTTCTTTTTGCGCTGCTACGTGTGGGCTGTCGTCTTCTGCTTCTTCTTCTTTTTCCCTCACTTATGTGACTTATTTTGTTCTTAAGGAAACAACCATTATAATAAGGGCAAAGAAGGAGTGCTGTGGACGTGTTTTTTTTTTTTTTGGCGGGCTCCACTGTGGATCATCATGAGATAAAAGCAAGAGACACAGGAAGAAGGCTGCGGTGAGGCTGCTGCTGCTGCAGCATGGCACGAACCAGCCAGTTCTCATTAGCGAGACACTACACGCACAACTGCAGTCGCCACGTTACAGCGCTGTGCGTACGCTTTACCCTGGTCGGGATACAATTTGGTACAACAGAGATCAAAATAGCAGCGTGTATTATACAATATCCTGTCGGTAAGGAGGTACAAAGTGGTCAAAATTATAGCGGGGGGGGGGGGGGGGGGGGGGGGGGGGGTGAACGAAACGAATTTACTTGTATATTTAAGGAGATATATTCTTTTGAAAGTGAAATGGACTTGATTTGATTCAATTTCCTTTTCCTTTTATTCAGAGCTCATTCAAAAGCATTTTTTTTAAAGTTTTTTTTAAGTTATTAGCTGCAGGTGTGACCACAGTCGAAAATTTGGAAACCTCTTCTTGACACAGGAATACGTTTTTCTTTTATTGTTCTTAGGGAAAGAGCAGAGGGGGGAAGGCGACGGCCATGTTTTCTTTGTGAAGCAAGTGAAACGGCAACATAGTCCCCGTAAATCACAACACAGTAAATCCCCAAAATGTCAAGCTCGCGTTGATGTGTCGTTTTTAACTACAAACACATGCGGCGCCTTGCCTTCTCTTCTTCTTCTTCTTCTTCTTCTTCTTTCTTTCTTTTACTGCATGTGAAACTCTCCTTAACCTCTCCTCCTTAATGTCTGGTCGTCTTTACAGCCTCCGGGGCCTTTTCAACAGTCAGGCCTAACCGCACAACTATTCAGCAGGCACAACAGGAAGTCAAGAGTCATGCCATTACTTTTTTTTCCCTCCCTCCCTTTTTAGTTGTCCTTTGATGTGGAACCAGGACACGCTATTTAATACACAACACACCCAAACCCCTTCAGGTGCTCTAATTGAAGATCGACACGATTTCTGAGCAAACACTGCGCTATTCTTAATCCCGAATGACAGTTTAGACTTCAGAGTGCACACATAACTATTGGCTTTAATTTTATGTGCCGACGAACGCCGATGCGCCATTAATCACAACCCAAAACAATCAAGCTGACATTTACACACCCAACTCATCCTTATACGGCGGAGTGGCTGACTCACACCTGCGGCTCAGGCGTGTGTTTCCTGGGCATTAAGTGCCACTTAAAAACTGGAAAAGGGACCGTCGTGTGGCATGCATGTTTATGGGCTGGGCGATGTGGGCAAAATCTACTATCCCAATATAGGTCAATTAATATCTCGATAACAATATATATCGCGATATAGCATGTTTTCTGGTCATTCAATAAATAAATAGTCTATATACAATAACGACATGGTAAAGCCTATTTTTAAAGAGTAACGAGTATTTCTTTCATCACTCATACTGCAATGCAGCCTTTAAAACCAGGAAAAGACAACACTTACGCCGTATCACAATATTACGATATCCAAAATCTAAAACGACATCTCGTCTCATATCGCGTTAGCGAAATAACATCGCTATATCGCCCAGCCCTACTTACAACTAAATCCATCCCTCTCGTCTTTTACTCTCTCTCTCCCCCTCTCCTTTCACTCTCTCTCCCTCCCTCCCCCTCTGCCGCATCGTTTGTGCCGCTGCCTCTCGTCCAACCTCACCCCGATCTTCCCCATCTCTGTGCCTCACGGCGAGAACAGACCCGATCTTCCCCACCTCTATGCCTCACGGCGAGAACAGACCCGAGTCATCTGCTACCGTATCTCCTCGGCTACAGAGACACGAGGCTAGCGGGCCGAAACAGACAAACGCGCCATAGTCATGCTAATGATAATAATACGTGAGACGCCTCACCTCGCCGATGTCCTCGACTGACCCGAGGAGACGGCATACTGTACGTACTGAAATAGCTCAAGGACAGCGGCACCGAAATAGACGCTAGCACGCGGCGGGGCATGTCCGCGCTTCTGCGCTTTATCGAAACTGCCATCTCCTTGTCGACTTTCAAACGGGGGCCCGACGGTCCCTTGGACAATAATGCTGCGTATTTCATTCAATGGGGAGTTTTCCAAGAGTGGAGTACACTGTGTTAACATTGTACATTTGTATTCCACAGTGTGTATTATTATTCTAATTGATCATAGAGCGGATGTTTTGCACCGACTGTATTACAATAATTATAGTCATCGTGGATTTCAAGCTAGAGAAGCTAGAGAGGACGTTTGATGACCACCACCACGGACGAGAAATCACAATCATCCTCCATTCATCGGTGAATAATCGGTAATTCACAATTGGATATAATACGACGATTTGTGAGTATTTTTTGTTTTATTTTTATGTTTTCCGAAACATTGTGGCCGTCTAATTCGTCATCGGCGCACCTTCGCCCGCATTGAGCAATTAAATATTTATGGCTACGCAACATGAACATGCCCTTAAGCCTTTATGCCGACACCCCCACCCCCTCTGAAGTAAGACATCCAGATCATTAGCATATATTTGCATGACCATTTTCCATTTCATCGAGGCATCATTAAATGGCCAGGAACGTGCAAATGACTGAGTCTGATTTCTAGGAACTGCAGAATCTACCTTTCTCCGCAATAGTCTAAACACGTGGTTTCAAAATGTGGCACGTCCGCAATAAACACAATTTTCCAACAAAATATACGCATGCCTATATGCCTGGTCTGTTTGATTTGATCGCTAGGTTGATGAACACAAACAGAAACAGTAAGCAAACCCCCTTTTTTTTTTTACTCGGCACTGAAAATATGTGGTGGGTCCTCATGGGCCAAAAGGTCGTCCCGCACCGGTGGGTCACGGCGTGAAAAAACGTTTGTGGGATATCCCTGGTCTAAAAAAAAACAACAACAAAGAAAACCCCCACGCTCCCCGACAGAGTGAAACCACATTGTGCAAGCACAAGACATCCAGCGTGCAGGTGAGCGGTGTTAGCGCCGTGAACAGCGGGTTAAAAACACAGCGAGCCCCAGGAGAGACGCCACCAAGACATTGGGGAGCAGAGGCGTCTCGGCAACAGAGGGAGGGCCAGGGGAGAGGCGAAGAGAATGACGAACATTGTTGAAAAAATGTGGCATGGTTATGAATGTGGTTATTAACACTTGGTTCTCTTGTGTGTTCTCTAGCACAGCCGTGGGGCTGAGCGATAAACTCGGTAGTGAACTAAACAACAAAAGAATAAAAACGAGGACCAATTGTTCTTTCCGCTTAAAAGAAAAAACGGAGGATTGAAACGATGTGTTTCCCCCCCCTCCCCCCTATTCTAGTCTAGGCTAGGTTTCCTCCTTTTATCCACAAAGACGCCCCAAATATTTTCACTCTTTTGTGTTCCTTAGCAACTGAACAAAAAGTTTTCCAGGGACGGAGGAGAGGTTGGAGAGAGAAGAGAGGAGAGTGAGAGAGACAGAGACAGATAGAGAGAGAGACAGGGACAGAGATGAGAGAGAGAGACAGAGACAGAGAGAGAGAGATGATGGGAGAGACATTTTCTTTTAAAATCCTGGTGGGTCAGACTTGGGTCAAATGAGACTTCTGAATCTTGCTCTGTATTCACAGCTCCAGAGGCGCTACATTGTCTAAACCAGAATGCCAGAGGGCACCGATTCCTTCACAGAGACCTTTTTCATTTCAACACTGCAAACCCAACGTTGTTTTCAAGGAGATGAAAATCACCCAGACAGAAATCGAAGACACAGAGAGGGCATAATATCCTGCCGAATACAACCAACATGCTCGGCTGTGCACCTAAACCCCACCTAAAATAATTACACCGGACAAAAAGAGGAAATTATTTCTGAGTTAGCTCGCCTATTCCCCTGACACTGCACTGCACTGCACGTGTGTGTGTGTGTGTGTGTGTGTGTGTGTGTGTGTGTGTGCACGCGCGCATGTGTGTGAGAGAGACAGAGAGAGAGAGAGAGAGAGAGAGAGAGAGAGGCAAAACGCATTCCTGTCTTGACGCAAGAAGCGGAGAGAAGAGTTAAAGCTTTAGGCATTGACGCCGCGCTGCCGCGATGACATCAACGCTGAAACATCCCTCTCCCTCTCTCGCCGTCAAGTATGTACGCACGCTTCTTGCGTACGTCTGCGTGCAAGCATGTGTGTGTGTCGGGGGGGGGGGGGGGGGGGGGGGGGGGGGAAGTGGTGCTGGGTTTACCGTCGGTCGTTCCTCCTGCGTCTGAAGAGCTTTTTGGTGTGCGCTATCTCGGCCTCGTTAGGCAAGGGGGGGAAGGCCTGCGGAGGGAGAGAGAAGGGAAATTAATAAGTCAACCCGTTGAACCTGCAACGTTTCCTGCAGGGCTGGATAATCAACTGGGATCGATACAGATTGGAAATTAAACAAATCCCTCCCATTTATTTTGACCCCCTTAAGGCACTAAACATGATTTATATTTCGCTCACAGTTCACTCACAAAATGTAGGTGTAACACAAATGTATCGCGGCATAATGTTGAAAAGTTACGTTTGCCCCTCAAGGCTTAACATGATTTATAGTTCACTCACAAAATGTAGGCATAGCGCAAACGTGTAGCGGGCATAATGTTAATAAGTGAAGCACACTATTCGGCGAGTATTGAGTGGTGAGTAAGGTTAACATGGCGCGGATGAAATGTGTTTTTGTCAAGGTTGTGCTGTACAGAGATGTGGGGGAAAGGCCAGAGAAGTTGGCTGGCTTAACATATTTAAACTCGTTAGCTCTGGTGATTCAACCATCCTACAATAACAATATTTGACAAAGGCTGTGCCAGCCTTTGTCAAATATTGTATATTTATTTATTTATTTTCCATAATTCCATTTCTTGTGGTTGGGGTAAAGCCAAAAGTCCAGAAAATATGAAAAAAAAAGGATAAAATAGACCAGAGATAAAAGGTGTGTTTCTGGATTCGGTAAGAACAACTTGAAAGACAAACTGCTGTAAAGAGAACGGCGCGGCCGTCAGTTATGAGCGGTTATGTCTGACAGCACAACCTGTTTGATATGTGTGCTTAATCACAAAAGGCGCACGCCGGGAAAAACCTTTATGGTACACCGCTGTGCTCGTACCGTACATCATGGCCGCCGCGTCCTCTCCTCCACGCAAGCGACACGCCATTTACAAGCCGCGGCTTTGTCTCCGAACAGAGGAATCTCGTTACGCTGACGACCCACGGTCGTGCCGGCAACGCGGCCGTGCAATTTATTTGTTTGCGAAGAGCGATAAACACGTGTCAAGGGCTCCGCGGAGCGCGACTTGTGTATGAAGACAACGCGTGAAAACATGTTGCAGACAAGTTATGTGGGAGAAGAAGCGAAACACGAAAGCCGAACCCCCCCCCCCCCCCTCCCAGGGACAACACAGCCCATCAAGGAGACCAACAGCCATCCATTAAACATTGGGCTGTCAATCAGACGAGCCCCCCCCCCCCCCCAGCATCCCCGCCTGAGGTTACCATGGTTACAGACGGTGGAGAGGGCTGCTGCCGCTGCACTTGTGTTACATGGGTGTTCTGGTGGAGGACGGCGCAACTGTGTGTGTGTGTGTGTGTGTGTGTGTGTGCATGTTTAGAAAGTTGGTGAAAGCAAGGTGTGATTGTGTGTGTGTGTGTGTGTGTGTGTGTTGTCTAGCTACATTTAGAGATGGCAGGCATATAGACATGCAAGGTAATAGCGCTATGTTTATCAGCTCAAGTATGAATCCAACGTGTGGTAGGCGTCTTCACAACAAACAACAAATGAATATCAACGAGGATACTGTCAACACCCGTTTTATGCAAAGCGCAAGTTTTGTTCCAGTGTGTGTGTGTGTGTGTGAGTGAGTGTGAAAGTGTGTGAGAGAGAGAGAGAGAGAGAGAGAGAGAGAGAGAAACACAAACACACAGAAAGAGAGACAGGGAGAGAGAGAACCATAGAGAGAGATACAGTGAGCAAGAGAGTCAGAGAGAGACAGAGCGAGACACAGATACAGTGAGCGAGAGAGTCAGAGACAGAGAGACAGACAGAGCCAAAGACACAGAGCCAGAGACCAACAGAGAGAGACAGAGACCAACAGAGAGAGACAAAGAGACACAGCCCAACAGAGAGAAAGACACAGAGACAGAGCCAGATACCAACAGAGAGAGACAGACAAAGCCAGAGACCAACCGAGAGAGACAGAGACAGAGCCAGAGACCAACAGAGAGACAGAGACAGAGCCAGAGACCAACAGAGAGAGACAGAGACACAGAGCCAGAGACCAACAGAGAGAGACAGAGACACAGAGCCAGAGACCAACAGAGAGAGACAGAGACACAGAGCCAGAGACCAACAGAGAGAGACACGGAGCCAGAGACCAACAGAGAGAGACAGAGACACAGAGCCAGAGACCAACAGAGACAGAGACCAACAGAGAGAGACAGAGACACGGAGCCAGAGACCAACAGAGAGAGACAGAGACACAGAGCCAGAGACCAACAGAGAGAGACAGAGACACAGAGCCAGAGACCAACAGAGAGAGACAGAGACAGAGCCAGAGACCAACAGAGACAGAGACCAACAGAGAGAGACAGAGACACGGAGCCAGAGACCAACAGAGAGAGACACAGAGCCAGAGACCAACAGAGAGAGACAGAGACACAGAGCCAGAGACCAACAGAGAGAGACAGCGACACAGAGCCAGAGACCAACAGAGAGAGAGACAGCGATACAGAGCCAGGGACCAACAGAGAGAGACAGCGACACAGAGCCAGAGACCAACGGAGAGAGACAGACAGTGAAGGATCTGAAGGCCAACTACCATGCGAGGCTCCTCTACTTATTGTCTCTGAGAACAGCCCTACCTGGAACAACCGTTCGCACCCCAGTTCCAGTGCCATTAACAGTCAATTTTTTACTATGTGATGAGATAATAGCCTGGGTAAAAAAAAAAAGCATGTGTCATACCGAAGACGTGTTTTTAAAATAATTTCACACCATAGTCCCCTGCCTTAAAAAAAAAAGATACTTACATAATTGTATTTTCTAAATTCATGTGCTGCCGCATTAGAAGGTTTATATAACAGCAGGTTGGCGTATTTAAATAACATGCAAAGGGGGGAGCGAGAACTAAAAAAGTTGAAAACTTTAAGTTAAATGTATCACGCAACTAGGTTTCGGGCACATGTATTCATGTGAAAAATAGATATCAGCGGAGCACACACACATGTACACTGTCAATACACACACACAACACACACACACACTAGTCATCACATACACCTACACACATCAGTGGCGCTCCAAGACTCATGCGAGTAAATATTGTTTGCGATATGCGGGCGCCTTAACGACTAGCTTGGGGAGTCTCCTGTCTACTCTATCAGACTTAGAATTGTACATTTAGACTCGGCGAGTTTTATCAGAGGCGGCAGTTTGGATTTTCATACTGGTGCTCACTGCTGCCTCCAACCTACTTTTACCCCCTCAGAGGAAAGAGAAGAGAGAAAAAAAAGGAGCTGTGGTCAATTCTGATTGGTACCAGATGAGAAATGCATACACTGTAGAGGTGGGACAGTGTGCTAAATTGGCACCGTAATTTAGTCCTGCAGTCGAACTGACCGAGCATAAGATGGAAACACTGAGATGCAACAAAGCAATTTGGAGAATCTGATTCATATGAGCGATAATAAAAATAATAATAATAACAATAATAATACGATTTCCACATGCGTGCATGTAAGGAAGAACTTGTTGACGTGCTACAGGCTCATTTTGGGTGTGAGAGTGTTAACACGGAGCAACGAGTCAAGCGCTACGCTACCGCTAGTTTTCCTCTAGGATATCATTAGCAGCAAGCAACCCTGCCTTCAAATGGTTACCAGATGACTGCCTGAATTGAGACCGCTCACGCACACACTGCGACGCGCGTGCGCAAGCACACACACACTTGCCATGCGAGTGCCGCGGTGCCGGTGGGTTATCTATCTGCAGCTATAAGCAGTAAATACAGCGGCACACGGCAAACCGACATGGAAAAAAAAATGACCGACAACGCTGATCCCCAGACAGCAGTGCTCCGACACCAGAAGAGGAATCCCACTGGGTCTCTGTGGATGGAGAGAGCACTTGTGTATGCATGCATGCATGCATGTATATGCAGAGACTTCAACCTATGTAGCGTACAGGAATTATAGCTTATTGCTCACGAGCCAGCCACACTGATAAAATATTCCACTTTAAGTGGCGATCTCAAAAGTTGTGTGGATCACCAACTACGTCTACAACTACTGTTTTACACATTATTTACCGGGGAACGTTGCAGTAAAGAAACAGTACAATTACCACTAATGGAAGCATGTCCTAAACGAGCGCTAAATCATTACCTCATTCGGCATGAACTGGATGAGGTAAAACCCCAACTTCTTTTTCCCCTTAAAAGCTTTCAAGATTGCCCTTTTAAGAGGCAGCGCATGCATTGGTTAAATGTACCGTACTTATTCTGATCAATGAGACGACCTGTCAATCAACAACAACAACGTCATTAGGTTCATGACTACAACGTATCCGAAGCACGGAAAACTGTGTCCACAACCAGAACATCCATGTACATGACTGCTGCACAGTGGTAGGACCGAGAGCTAGAGTGTACACCTGTGGTTGGAGGTTGCGCCTTAAGCGTAACTAGTGCAGTAGTAACTAGTGCAGTAGTGCCCGTTCAAAACGTGCCGGGCCATTCGCTTGGCCTCCGGTATCGCTGCTTGCGGCTTTTTTGGAGAACCACCGATACAAACCACTTCAATACTCGACACTGCGCTGCCTTGGGTCCTCAGCAATACACCTGCCAAGTGGGAGGTCGATCGGATGAACAGTTGTCGGGAAAATCGAACAGACATACAGAGACCTCTTCCATTTATAGTTAGGACACGTCACAGAACATTACAGCCTTGCCTCGAGTAGACTGGCTGCCATCACTCAGGATGGATAATCTCATATTTTGAATCAACCGCATAAAGTCAGGATAACCGCTCTGACGAGCCATCACGCCAGAAATCAATCTACACGTGTAAACGTCCATTAGGTTCAAGATGATATGCGTTGAGGCATTTGTAAAGCAGTGATGGACAACGCATATTTGCTGAAGAGATATTTAATGCTTGACAGAAGGTCCAGAACACCAGACCAGCGGAAGAGATGGACACCTCACCTGACAGCAGTCAGTCAAGCTGTTGACGTTTTTTTGAATCTTTATTAACCCATCTTTGATCAGATCCACAGAAGTATCTCCACAGGTATCAAGATATGGTTTTATTTCATTTATTATTTATTTTAGACAGTAATCCTTCTGTTCTCACTGCATGACTTGGCATATCACTCACCTACTAGTCTTTTAAGTCAAAGTACACTGCAGTGGGTGGTTTTAATACTGGCAAAATGTGGTTGGAAGGGAACGAATATAACATATCGTGTGTAGCTAAATTTATGACTGAATAAAAAAAACAAAAAACCTCAGTGAGTATCCTAGTAACAAGTCAGGCCTACGTGAAGTCGTGATGTTTCGCCTCGTAGGGATCTGCTTTGGGAAATCATTTAGCGAGAACAACATTGTGTTGTTCAAAAGACAGGACTTTCAGCACGAGCATACGAAATAAAGCGCTGCCTGCGTTCGTTTCGCACACTGGAGCCGGCAGCTTAGTTAGCAACCGTGTCGCTTGCTTTAAACGGTGTTTAAACAGCACATACGCCAACAAACATTTTGAAAGTTAATTGTAAGTACTCAACTTTTGCATCAGAAAACCGAAAACGATAGAAGTAAACGCCTGTGCTGCTGTAATATATATTATATATATATATTTATATATTATATAGGGGATAACATTTAACCAGTGTTCACGGTGGACACAGTGTCAAAAATCATGGCCACTACAGCTGCTGTGTGTGTGTGTGTGTGTGTGTGTGCGTGTGTGTGTGCTTGCATGTGCGTGCATGTGTGTGCATGTGCGCGTGCATGCATGTGTGTGTGTGTGATCAGAACGGTGTAGAGGGTCCCAGCAGCCAAGAGCTGTACAGTCTGGGGGGGTTGAGGGTTGAGGGGGTGGGGGGGGTTGACAATCGCAGGAAGGGAAGTCTGGGAGGGGGTCCAACTGGTGCCGTGACCCGCCGCACACCGTTGTATATCACGGGTTGTCCGCCCGTATGTGAACGCGGCGAGGTAAACTTGAGGAAAAACATCATACCCGGAGACATACAGGTGGGGACGCCGCGGCGGCGAACCGTCGGATTAGGAGGAGAAATTGAAAAACGTGCGCCCCGGGGAAGATAGCGGTGAAAATGAAATAACGGCGAAGCTGGCTGCGAAAACCACTCATGAGTGAGGGATAAAAGGATATTCAGGAGAAATATCTCGGGACGCTCCGCGACCATAAGATCGGGACGTTTTTTTTTTTTACAGAGGTGGCGAATACGCCGCGACGAGAGGAAGTGCAGCTACCGGCGGCCGAAGAAAGAAACCTCAGAGAGCGACCTTTACACCTCCCTCCCTCCCCCCCCCCCCCCCCCCCCGTGTTGAGGAGTCCTGCTCCAGTGCACGTAGCCAGCAGGTTGTTGGGGCCAGTCAGTCTGCGACGTCTCAGCTCCAGAAATCGGGCTTTGTTCCCCTTTCTCGGTTTGCTTTGTTCCCTGACCAAGAGATCGGATGCATTCCCAGTGACTAACCGTGCTCCCTCCCCACCCTCGCCTCCTATTTATCTCTCATGGTGCCATGCCTTGGTAATGAATCTCAAATAATGTCACTGAAGACTAGACCCCATTGCAAGCAACGCCATGTGTATATAGTGAGTCACCTCATAAAAATGAATGTCCCCCTATTTATTTATTTTTTCCATCAACACATACATCCTATTTTTTCTCTCCTCATCTTCATTTTTCAGGGCGAGGTTTTATGTAACATAACTTAAGTATGGAGCCACAAATATGAATTTGTTATGAATAATGTAGATGTCATACTAATACTAATATTATACTACACGGCATTTGACTGTAATGTGGCCCTAACCCTTCGCCCGCGTTGTTAATAAACGCAACATTCATTCGTGACGCGATTATTGAAGACAATATGTGCCTGGCGGGAACGAAAATGTCAGGTTCAATCTGCCCGACGACAGACAAATGCATACATTGTGGAAATAGATGTACCCTGCATAGTGCTCGCAGTGCCTGCTCAACCATAGGGGGAGGAGAAAAAAAAAAGAGGCAATTATCTGAAGCAAGCGGAAAGCTACCAAACTGGCCCGGGTTCAAATGCAGTGTGCCGAGGCAATGTCAAATAACAACATAAGGTTACTGGCTATAAAATGATTGGTCCAACTTGCCGCCTCACAGCAGGCCCATGCATATTGCATATGCATAGACTGCCAGTCGCGGCGATATGCGGGGGATCGCGTTGACGAGCCAGACGGTGACGTAGCGTAGAAGAAGTATCAAAAGAGAGGCGGTTTTAATGTTCCCCAATTCCTGACCCAGCTTTTCAGTTCCTTGTTTGTGTTAGGCTTTTTTTTGTGTGTGTGTGTGTTTCATCGAGTAAAGCTTCCTTTTGCGCCCACCCCCCTAAGTCTGACCTCTGCATTTGGGTTCGCCTCCCTGCGTAAGACGTAAGACAGTAAGACAGCGGTATATAAAGGGTCAAAAGTAGGACGGTGTCGTGGGGGTGTTTCAACCGCCGGCCGAAAGCTACTGGGGGGGTCAGACCCCCGAATGAATGCGGCCTTGAGAAAGACGCCCCGCGTCCGCTCCTTAAACAGGTGCTGTAGGTAAGATTGTAGGTAAGAAGCAAAAAGAGAGCGGGAAGAGAGCGTGATTTTGAAACTAAACCACCCAAAAAAAAAAAAAAAGTTCCCTCCCTTTCCGCTCCGTCCCTCGCGACGCTCTCCGCCGTTGAGAAAGCACGTCACGTACCTGTGATCGACAGGCAAGATAGGTTCCCCTGAGCGAACCACGGAAAAGATGCACTGATTGGTCGGAAATTAGTCGGCAGCGGTCTGAAATCTAGATCGGCTCGTGCAGAGGCAGGCGCAGATACTCTCGTAGCGCATTTCAATCGCTGACGGAGGGCATTTCCAACAAATGACTCTTAATCTTACCCACAGCAACTTCAATGACATGGCGAAGTCACTGTGAGTCACTTTGGATGAAAGCGCCTGCTAAATGACTAAATAGTAGAAAAAAAGCACTATTGTTAGTTTTAATAGCTTTTGAGCTATTACTCAACAAAAACAATGGCTTCGAATCGACCCTCGGAAGCCTATTTAAGCTATTTGTATAATTACAGCATGACACTAAAGTGGAGTATGTGAACATGGGATGTGTGTGTGTGTGTGTGTGTGTGTGTGGGTGTGTGTGTGTTTAGCATTCCACAGAGACTAAGAAAGGCCGGGTCGCCCACTCACTGACTTCTGGCAGCAACCGTTTCAATAGGGAGGAAGTCCTTACTTACTGGCTTTACTTCCCAGGTATCATTACACACACATGCGCACACACACACACACACACTTGTCTGTGCACACACAAGCACTGGTGTGCACACACACACTATGTGCACACACACACACACACTCACTGGTGTGCACATGCACACACACACACACACACACACACAAACCTCTCAGGCATGCATTCATGCACGTACATAAATCCACACACACACACACACACACACACACACACAGTCACGCAGACAAAAGTGACACGTGCACAGCCGGGAGGTTTTTTCCTATCACACTGTGGCTCCTTGAAGAGGAAGTGAAAGTATTCAGGAAGTGTGGCGAAGGAGACGGCGGCTGACGTAGCCGTGTCACACGTTAGCCCCGGGGCCGCGGCGGCGGAAGGAAGACGTGTCAAGCTACACGCCTCCAGTTGATTACAGCGCCGCTCCAGACCAGATTATTACATAATCAAAGAAGTGTGTTAAAGTGTTACCTCGTTGAGAGTCATTGGCTGAAGCTGGCTGAACGCTGCACCGTTATTTCAACAACTGATTTCTTGTCGCAATTGGTTTTCCCTTGAATGAATGAATGTATGACAGTGTGAATTTTTTGTATTATATTATTATCCTCCAATACAGGCGTGTTCCAATACAGATTAGCATCTATATGTTCATCTATATATTGATTTTTAATTTCTTAATGTATGTTCAGTGTTGACAGGCTTTGAAGTGTAAATGAATGTATTTTTATGTCAATGTTAGCATTGCATTTTTTTATATTAGGGTATATTGGTGTAATTTAATGCATATTAATGCAATTTAGTGTTTATTCTGTAACGTGTTATGTCAACAAAGAGACGAGAGCCAATACATTTTGTACAACGGCAACATGCTAAGAACACACAATATTGTATACTATACTAAAAAGTTGAAAGTTTAAGTGAGTTCAATAAATGTGTGTGTATGTGTGTATAATATTGGCCAGGGGGTATGGCAGCCTAACGTTCCCCAAACCACCATGATATCTCAACTGCGGGGCAATGAGGAAGACCAACAGAATAACAGACGATTCACAGATCAAATTCTGGGCTGACGTCTGGAACGTGACCAGGGGTCACTTCAGTGGACTGAAAGAAAAGGGTCAGGTCGTCACAAAGTTATAATATTTGCCAGCCAATGCCCGCCGAAGCATGATTAAAATGCATGAGGGCAGACCCAGACGAGAGTGAGCAGGAGGAAATACGCATTTAGGAGGGAGAGAGAGAGAGAGAGAGAGAAAGGGGAGAGAGAGAGAGAGAGAGAGAAAGAAGAGAGAGAAAATGAGATGATACGTAAGAGAAAGAGAGGAGAAGAGAGCAACAGAGGGAGGGAGGGAGAGAGAGAAAGATAACAGGAGACTTTTGAGTTATGAGTTATGAATTATGAGTTATGACGGCAAGGAGACTGAAAACACAACAACTTCGGTATTCCCCAGCTCTGACCCAATGACCCCCACAATGTCCCGGTGCCAACCCACATCCTACAGCAAAAAGCAAACCAGACGAACCCCACACACACACACACACACACACACACACACACACACACACACACACACACACACACACACACACACACATACACACACACACACACACACACACACACACACACACAACCCCTTAACCCATCGGCACTTCTTTTGGCTGCGTCTGAGAGAAAGGAAACCGGTCGTCTTGGCTCAGGGAGAAAAAAAACCCCGAATGAAAAGAAGGAAGAAGCCGTGTTTGCTAGCGCGGCTCAGGGCCTTCTTGGCTCCACGTTGTGAGAACCGAAAGACATCTTGACTCCTAAGTCAACAGGGGAGAGGAAATAAAAAGAGGCAACTTGGCTCCGAAACAATTAGGACGGAAGACACCGTGACCCGGGGCAGGAGCGGGAGAGCGAGAGGGGCGGAGGGACGCGGTATTTACCTAAAGTAAATCTACCATCCCTAACTGAATGGCAGCCAGCCATGGTAAATACAGCGGCCTCATGCCTCGATTATCTCTGCTTTCATAGCCCTAATGGCGTGGTAGTTGTGTTACGATTAGGTGTGATTTTCTATGACGGTTCTCATGGGGGCCAAAAACGTGCCAAAGCCAATATTATAATGGTCTTTACCTACAGGGACCGTACAGACTGCAGTGCAGTAGCTTTTGGGAAACGGTGTGGAAAATCTATGGTTGAGTCTTTAGTTGCTCATCAAGCTGTTTTTTTGTTCATTGTCGTCTTTTGTCACAATAGTGCGCAGGCAGCGTTCAATGCAGGTTTGCTTGGTCACCACAAGGTGTCACTGTAGATCTGTTTAGAATACACCCAATACATTTGTCTTGTATAGTTGACTTTTTTTTAATCGTGACTTCTATGATATTATCCTTTAAAAGGGGTGACATTTATTGTACATTTATTTTACATTGCTGTATTACACATCAAAACAGCTAAATAGATGTTGAGTAGTGAGAGCAACACATTGCACAGACTCCCCATTCTACATCATTATTAGAGTAAAATACCTGCAGTTTCTCTAAAGTACCACTAGAGTGCGCCACTGTCATAACAAACAGGAAGAGCAGCAAAGATTCAAGCTGAGGTATTTCAAAATACCTCATGAAAGGAAACATTACCTCAACAAGTATGTAATAAAATTCCAAAGTAGATATACAAGCATAGCAGAGAATAGAGTAGACTTACTGAGTGTAAGTGAGGGAGGAATCGCTCTATGTCATTCATGTCTATGCCGTCATCCTCTTCAAACTTGTCCTTCATCATCCTGTAAGCAAAATAATGGGTCAATGATTAAGGTGAAGCTATCAGAACTACCAGAGAATATAACCAACCAAAAATAGAAGTTTTAATGAATCAGCAATGGGTCAAAGCAAAAGCAATTTCACATGATATTCTGCCATTTTTGTAGTTTTTCAGTAGAATTGTTGGTCAAGAATCTGGATCTTCAGATCACATGATTTAAAGCAGCCTATAGAAGGCCAGGAATGTGACAGCAACACAACATACAGCTGAGCAGGGTCGGACAGTAAAATGGCGGGTATAGAGAAAGGGAAAGCAGGCCTTACCCCTCTCTGTCGATGTGTGGCAGGTGCTTTGGCGTTCCCCGGTAGTGTTTCCTGTGGAACTGGCTGAAGTCCAGCTTCTCTGGCTGCACATCCCAGCCAGCCCCCCTGCATACCGGGAGACAACAGTGGTTGTGATTAAGCATGGGATGATATGACATTGTCATGTCACGACTATCCTGGCCAAAATAACTGTGATTTTACGATGTTATCATGATAATCATCAAAATACGCTTAAAACTCTTAAAATGGCACTGAAACATACTGGTATCACTTTACCTTACATTTTGTTAAGAAACTAATATTTTCTATTGCACAGATAGGACACGTCTTTCTTTAGTGAACATCCTTTTCAGTGAAAAACAGGCACTGTGACAGGCTTAAGATTGACTAGGAAGATGCTGGCTCCCCCTGGTGGTAAATTCAAAATAAATCAGGAAATCAATATAGGATTGTATGTTGTCACTAGTGAGGATATTCAAAATCATCCCGACTAACGCCGATGGAAAATCAACTTATTGTTTTTTTATCTGCAGTATGATTGTATATCGTGCCATGCCTAGTTGTGAGAGACAAGAAGCTGGGATACACACAACACAGTAAAACACAGAAGGAGACGTTACAGCAGACTTTCCCCAACATAGGGATGGGTCCCACCATGGGTATACCAAGGTATAACTCGAACAGACTGCCTAATGATCCGTAGCCACAAGCAAACTACTATTAATCACTTGGTGGGGTGCTATCCGCATGCATTCACTGGGACATTGACATTACGGGCGGATGATGTTTGGGTTAAAAACAATGTGTGTGTGTGGAAGCAAAAATGTCCATACCTAAAACTGGGGTCGCAGGCCAAAACAGGGTTAGGAACCACTGTGTTAGTGCCGGACATGACTACCATGTCCAGATATACATACAGAGACAAATAGTAATTTTGGAGTTGTGTCTGCTAAATGACAACTACATGTAAATAGAGCTTGGTTATAATGCTAGATACAGTTAGGCCAAAACAGAAAGAGAAAATCAGGGTAGTCCAACCCTCTAACCCTAAGATTTTAGAGGCTCCACGTGTAAAAACTCAGATTGGCAAAAACAAGAGGCCCTCTACTACAGCCATGGGTGCAAACCAAAAAATAAGGTTTGTTTGTAGGCAGTAGGGCACAGACGGTATGAGGTTAACTGCAGAGCTGCTTTTTGCAGTTGTGTGTTGTGTGGATGGGTGTGGTTGAAATAAGGACTGAATGTGCAGGCTCACTGTGTGGGTCAGGGCAGCTGGTTCTGTCATTAGTCTCTAAACTTAACCTCGGTTCAGTGTTTAGGGTGGAGGAGAGGGACTAAACTAAACCATCTCGACCAAACCCTGACCCTCTCTCTTCCCAGTGAGTTACGGTACATGTAGTCATCTGGCAGATGTGTTCACCCAAAGCGACTTCCAGGTGAGGCTGCACTGCTATACTACAAAAACGTGAGTACTGCACGGCCAAGTTTAAAAAAGACAACTGGACAGTAGAGCTGGTCAATTAATCACATTTTGATCGCGATTACGATCTGGGCTTCCCACAGTCATGGATATCAGAAAATCAACACAAAACAATTACAGTATAACTGTTTAGAAATGTGTTGTTTTGCTTTCAATCCCACCAAAAGCTCCAACATTACAACACACAGAGCCTGTGGTTGAGCTAACGTTAGCTAGAAAATCATTTACTTGTTTCAGAGATAGTGAAGCATTAAAATTATTGTTCCCAGAATACCCATGAATAATTGTCTTTATAGTCGTGATCTCAATCTCGACCCAAATAAATCGTGATGAATGTTTTTGCCAAGATCGACCAGCTCTACTTGTGAGCTTGAGTGTAGTGTCGCTGTGGGATCAGAAACTCTGTTGTTGTTAGCTTTTTTTAAATTACATTATAAGTGGTATTCAAGTGCATAACAATAGGAGTTCGTGCATCGCATCAAAGTAAGACAAAGTGGAATGTGAAATACAAAATGTGCTTTGACAAAAAGTTCAAGAAGCTCCCGCTTACTCTCCTCTTCAAACGGAAAAGTCAAACCGCCCTACAAAACATTTTCTGTCGCAGCATTCATGTTTTAATGTCCCTGCTGCTACCCATTGATTTAGCAGTCAAGGTGACGCAATCTGGACAAATACCTGATCAAAGCCAGAGAGACTTCTTCAAATGATCAAGCTTTGGATACTAAAAGCCAACTCACAGAAAAAGAAAACTATTTACTTTAGTCCTGCAAGTATTCAAATTACACAACTCCACTTGCTTTAACTATAAGCGTTATGACACAATGAACTGTCATGTGCGTTTGTTGTGCTGTGGACGTTGTAGTTTTCCAGCTGATGATTTTGGAGTTCACAGAGCGAACTCGGACGGGAACTACGATTCAACTCTGGCCTCTGTTTTCCCCAGTATCAGCCAGCTATGAGACCGCAGAACAGAAGAGGTTCGAAACGCTGCATGTAAACGCACACGCGTGTTACTTGCACGTTGCACACCCCTGTGGCTATGCGACACCCACACCGTCAGTCCACCACAATTACTGAACACCCCCCCCCCCGCACATTGACTCACACCGACGGTTAATCGCATGCAGTCACAGTCTCTCTTTATAAAGACACGCCAGTCTTGAACGTTCAAATCCTGTGGACTTTCTCACTGGATACTTTTTTCTGTTGTTCGTATGATTCGTTGCTTTTTTCACCATAGGCAGCATTGCCATTTAATAGGCCATTTTTAGATATTGTTTTCTTTGTGTATTAAATACACACTCCGTGTATTAAATACACACAAATGTGCATAAGTATGTGTGCACACGCACACGCTGATATTTAACAAACACCTCCGCACTGAATAATATGAAAACGGGCATCTGTAGAAACAAAAAAAGATATAATAGTGTGTTGTTGTCGAGCAGAAAAAAAAAAAGCCATTGCTACCTTGCTTAATCATTTTACAAGGAAAATAAAAAGTGTGTGGCAGCTAATCACACCCAAAGCTAGTATTTGTGTGTTTGGGATCAAAGGTTGAATGTACAATCGACCACAGTTGTGTTGGTAAATCTAATCTTGTACTTCTAGTACTAGTCTTGCCATTGACGACAGTGTAGTTAAACGGTAAGATCGCACTATGGATTGCATCATCTGGTACACCCCCCCCCTCCTCCATTTCCTGTGCTCGGTTGTGCCAGCGTGGCCACAAATTAGGTGGGCAACCTTCACGTTGCAGCTGTTGCCTTGGCAACCGGTCTTGTCGCCCGTATCCAGTGGCGCTCACTGTGACTTGGGTGGGACTTTTGCTACGAGTTTCACCGTTGGCTCTTTTATAGTGGCTTCAGAGAATAATTGGATGTTACACGCACACACGCACACACACACACTAGTTTAAAGAGACACAACTTTAAAACACAACTGAACGTTCAACACTTTATTTGTGTGAGCAATGACGATCCAATTTCTTTCGCATGTAATCTTTGGCCCATGTTTGCACCTGAGCCGGTTAGAAGGAGGAGGCGACCTACCCGTGTGAGTCCATAGTGTTGGCTGCCCAGATGTCTGTCCCCAGGATGTCCAAGGAGCCATCTCTGTTCCCGTTCTACAGGACGCACCGCACAGGGTAGTTTAGTACAGCGACACACCAAAGACACGCCATAGACTTCCATATGTGAGCCACGCTCTGTATGAATCCAGTGACCCCAGCCCACGATGCTACAAAACATAATAGCATATTATAACAACTAAACAGCCAACTGCATACTAAATGACAATGACTACCTTGGCCGGGCCTTTGAACTGGTTGTTGCGCCCCCTGCTGCCGGAGCGGGACCCCGACCCGGGTCTGGACCCACAGCTGGGCCTCGAGCCGGTACTGCCGTTACTACTGTGGTCCCACTCCTCCTGTCGGGGCGGGGGGGAGGCAGGGAGAGAGAGACGGAGAAAAGAGGGGAGGGAGCGAGGAAAGAGGGGAGAGAGATGGATGGAAGGAAGGGAGGGAGGTAGGAGAGAGAGGGGGGAAAGAGAGGGAGGTAGGAGAGAGGGAGGTAGGAAAGAGAGGGAAGAGAGAGAGAGGGGGGAAAGAGAGGGAGGGAGGGAGCGGAAAGGAAACGGAAGGAGGGGGAGGGAGAGGTGGAGGAAAAAGAGAAAAGAAGGGAGGAAGATTACAACCACTGTATTGTAATGGTAAAGATGCATCCAATTTAAATCGGATTTTACAATAACCCAATAGGCCTTTTTCACAGAAGACATTTTGACTTGTCATCGTAGGAAAAGCACAGGTGTAAATAATCAAATGAATGATAGCTGAATTCCATTGAGCTGCTTTGGTTTCAGGGTGCTGCGTTGTGCATGACGGCTCACTGGGACAGAGCCATCGTTTATGTTATTAGTAACACCTGTGCTTTGCCCACTATGACAAGTCAAAATGTCTGCTGTGAAAAAGGCCTATACTATAGCAGCAGTTGTCTTATTTAAACTATATAAGTTTAGGTTTTAGTAATCTCTGATCCAGACGTTCGACTATGTTATAGCTGAATTTCTGGGGGGCACGGCTCCTGGGCCGGAAACCACAAAGTGGAGGGGCAGAGTTACGCAGTGTTTCCCGTTTTGTTTTCCTCAATCACGAGTGCAAGATGGAGGTTTCAGAAGAGGATTTTTAACAAATGTATTTCTACAGTGGCCAGTCTACTACACAGGTTTGATTTTAAACCTTTATGGACACTTTGTCTAAATACGTTGGTGTCCGGAGAGGACGTTTTAGCTTCTCTTCCAACCTATTACGGGAAAAGTTTAGTTTACCAGGGCTGCCCGAGGTTGCGTTCGATGTTGGCCAAGGAGGGATACGACAATGAGAAGACAATGCTATGGTTTTAGTTCACATCAGTCCTTTTCTGGATCCGAGATTAACGGTCAGCCATATCACGTTTGTTGTGGTTCTGCCGGTCAGGTTGTTTCCAGTAGAGACCCATTCCATGTAATGCGCGTCTACAGATCCCCGTCCCCCAAGCAACATGATTGGTCGAAACAAATTTTAAGCAAAACAAAACAAAACACCACATCCACCCAGATTTGAGCTCGTCTGCCACTTTATGCCCATACATTTCTGAGATTTATGGGCACTTAGTAATCATAAAACGGTGTTAACAGCAGCCTTTTATGTGTTTACAGGCTGTATTTCCAGAACAATGATAACTCTCTTGTCTGCTGTCTTAGGAGAGGTCACCAAGGAGCTGCTGCATGGGTAGCAGCTGATAAACCTGTGACTGTGGTGGTAGAAGACACCCACCCTCTCACATTCAAACACAGAGGATGATCATCTACAATCATCGGATCATTTCTCGAACAGCTGCCTGTAGTAACACTTCTGTTTACTGCTATTACTAATACTATTTAGTCATTTCGCAGACACCTTGATCCAAACTTTCACAGTGAATTCAGATACATGTCATCAAGGAGCAACTCTTGCTCAAAGAACTGTGTGGTCATAGGGGATCGAACCCAGAACCTGCCCCTGGGTAAGGACGCTACACACACACACACACACACAGAAATATATTAGAGGCGTATTTACCGGTTTGGACGAGCCCCTCCCCCGCGAAGACCAGCTGCCATCTTTCTTGTCATTGTATTCCTCTGTCCACTAAAAGGAGACACAAACAGTGGGTGAACTGTTTTAATGTAAACAGAGAACAAGGGGGGGCCAAAGGAGAAGCACACTGGTGGTGTGCGGGTACACTCAATTTGTGTGTGTGCGCGTGTGCGTACGCGTGTGCATGTGCGTCTGGCTGTCTGTCTGTCTGTCTGTCTGTCTGTATTTCAGTTTCAGTAAGCAATGGAAAGTATAGCAACCAACCACATTTGCTATGGAAATATGAATTATTTACTTGTCTGCAACAGATGTCACATGTACACAAATCTAATCCAAATTCCTACCCAGTGAAATCAATCTTCATAAATCCTGGCCTGCTTTAAAATGAAGGGTTAAACTAAGGTGAAGCAAGCTTAAACCTTTTTCTCTTGATGTCATTTTAAAACCAATTGTGTATTTGTGCGATCATTTAGAAGATGTTTTTGTACAAGACGTTACGGAGGATGTAAGGGGTAAGCATTTCGCCCAACAAGGATGCTTGCAGGTAGGCTGGGCATGACAGTAGAGATGGGACCGATCCGATCCAATGTCTGAATCGGGCGCCGATACCGACGTAATTAAACTAATCCGATATCGGACTGATGTCGCCGATTCGCGTACCGATCCAGATTCAACTCCACAGCTTGCACTGGACCGTAACACTAGATATTGATAGTGTATAGATTTATTTCTCTACAAAGTTCTTGCACTTTACTCTTTTAATAAGTGCTGTGTGGTTGACCACAGCCTCATGTAACCTTACACATAATACCAACAACGACAATAATAATAATAATAATAATAATAATAATAATAATTAATGAATCAGTATCGGCATTGGCAGATGTTTCAGACGTTGCCAAATTCACGACAAACAAATAATAGCCCGCCCCCCTATTGCTTCCAAGCAACGACCCCTGACCTGTGATGCCTTGACACCGTCGTTGCCGTCCATCTCGCCGTCATCTGCCTTATCTCCCAGCAGCCCTTGCACCTGGTACTCGAGCACGTAGCTGTCGATGAAGCGCTCCAGCTCCTCGATCTCCTGCGAGCGAGAGCTGCCCGCCTCGGACGACGCGGAAGCCACCGAGGATGAGTTCTCCATGGCAACCGCCGGTCCTGTGCTGGCAGCGGGTGAGGGAGGGATGGATGGGGTGGGTGGGTGAGGGGGTGAAGGGTTTGGGGAGGGGGGGGGGAGGGAAGGGAGGGAGGGCTCTGTGCACAAAAGGAAGGAGGACATAAAGAGAGTCAGCTAAAATACAAGAAATCAGGATGGTGAAGCAACAGTGCGCCTTGAGTCGGCCCTTTTGGATTCAGTGCTGGTGGTGCAGCACCTGTACTGTAGTTGTTGTATCAATATTTAATATAGAGCATGTGTTCAATAACGGTAATAAGTGGGTGCTACACTCTGGTAGCGGATGAGGTGTCATATCTCCCCCACACACACACACACTATGTAAGCGCTTTGAGTGACCTCCAATAAAGCGCTATATAAATCCAATCAATTATTATTATTATTATTATTATTAATAACTAATTAACTTAATTAATAATTAATTAATTGTAATTTTTATGTACAGTTAAACGTTAGTTCAATAATATTCTTTTATGTTCCCTATTCAAATCTTAGCATACACGTTTTAATGCTTCACATTGAAAAATAAAGCCACCAATGTGGGTAAAAACAATGATTAACTTCAACAAGTAACAGTTCCTCGTCCGGCCACAGGGGGCAGCATTTGAATGTTTATGTTTCGCGTGGTCGACAGAACAGCACAGTAAAAATCTTCCTCATCTCTTACCTCAAGACTCACAACAAATCAAACCAGCGGCCACCTTTAACTGCCACCTTTACAGCTTAATTTCCTGTCCAGTGACCAACACAGGAGAGCCCCCAGAGCTAAGATCGTCAGTTCCACTCCACTGTGGCAGTCCCAACAAATCTTCCTCTCAGAAAGTTCAAGCCCATGTCCTCTGCCCCCAACCTCCACCATCTTGAGTTTTTTTCTCCACCTCTCGCTTCTGCTCGTCTCTGAATACTACACATCGACTGCTGTGTGTGTGTGTGATCACCTGACCACCAGCCAACAAGCCAGTAGTTCCCTGCCTGGGTGCTAAGCTCCTTTACATCATGCAAAGAGGATTTGCTCTGTGGAGCAAACAAAATGATATCTGCTGACTCCTGGGGGACTGGTTGGCTAGCCCGGCGCATTTCTCAGCCCAAATGGTTCAGCAACACGGGAGAACCGATGTCTGGGTTTAGGTTAAATCAGTCGCGAGAACCGCTCTTTTGCTCTACATCATGTGACACACATTGGCCCTTCTGTGGATCGCGCCATGCTAATTCTCCTAATCTCCAAGCTATTTAGCTGGGTCAGTGGACTTTAATCGGAAACAAATGTAAATACTAGTATTTATCGATATATGTTGACCTTAGGTTGTGAGCAAGTAGGAAACACTTGAAAAGGGTCTTCAGGGGTTACTTAGGCTTGTGCCTAGGGCTGGGCGATATGGAAAAATGTATTATCACGATAATTATGGGTGATTTTACACAATATCGATAAATATCACAATATTCTTATGATTTTGAAATACGGCGGTCATTACATTGAAGTATATGGCAATTTAAAGTATGGTATCGGCTATGCTATCGACTAAAACTCACTCTGACGTTTCAAACATACTTTATCATTCATTCATTTTAAGGGCATATCTTCACATCGTTCATTCATTTTTATACTATAAAACGGTATCACGAGTCAATAACTTCATTTCATGACGATATATAAATAAATGATCATGTAAGTAAGTTAGGCTTTTACTAACTTTACACAAAAAACAAAAAGACATGTTTCCTCTTTCCTCTCCATCTTTCCTCCTCTTAGTCTGGTTTTAACTAGCCATATTTCAAACAGTGGGCCGCAGCCAAGTCAACCCACCCGCCCGCTGCCCCCCTACTCTTACACCATGCAAGCCAGGAATCACTGCCTCTCAGCCAGGGCTAAATGCCCGCAGCCACATTGTAGACTTGGCAGACGGACAAATATTCCTCTCTGGTAGCAGGTGGCAACGATGCAGCCCTTTAAAATAAATGGCATGTCGGGTTTTATTTGCATTTTATTCGGGGGCGACCTCACACTATTATGTAGTTCTAGAGTCTGCATCAGAGCTTGAGTTGATGAGAAAAATAATGATACTTGATAATCAATCAATGGGTGTATTCGCAGCTGCTAGACACTTAATACTAGTATTATTTCGCTAGGGTCGGCATGCGTAGTTCATTACTGACAGGAGGCTAATCGTCTCGCTCTGGAGGCGAGCGATCCCTTGCGTTGTTGGGCCAAGTTCCCATCATCGGAAGTAGTTTTAATATTTGACTGCATTAGCGACTATAAAATTGCATTCTATCACAACAGACTTATGAATTATGACCACTTTGAATATGACTGATTGAAATGCAGATAAATAATGGATTTATGGATTGTTTGGTCAGGCTTGTGATTGTGTGTTGGCCTTGAACCAATATAACTGCCATTACTACTACTACTACTACTGACGTGGCTTGGCCTGCAGCCAATGCAGCCAATTCGAGACAGAGTGAAAGGAAAACTAGTTTTAGTCTGATGCTATACCTAAATAAACAAACCTTTACACAGCTCTAAGATGACTAGAACAGGCTTACCCAGCGGACTGTACCAACTCGTAGGCTTATCTATCATAGATCCGGGTAGACACTTGCACGTGTGAATTTAGGGTAGTCCCATGACAATTTTGAAACGGCTTGTAATGGCTAATCACACACACACACACACCCCTGGTGGTAAAATAGGGGCCCTGTAAGTATTTTGTGACATATAGGTCATACACACACAGTAGACACAATATTGTAAAATTGCACATAACAGTAACAGGCACTAAGGTAGGGTATCATAATTAAAAAAAAAAATAATGCAAGCTATATGGTACAACACATGAAACGCCCAGTGTCTGCACTGTATATATAGTGGCTATATATTGGGGCCCTCTTGCCCCAATGAACAGCCAAATGCCCTATATTATCGTCCATGACATATGGTCAAGTACGACCGCCTGAGGGGAGCCAGTAACACTTCATTAACACAACTATTTGTCTTTTCACCCATCCATGTCCTGGTCTATGTAGTCTCCTTATGATTCATATGCTCAATGACCTGGACAACCCTGCAGGCCCCAGCATGCCACACCGAGCATCAACACACATTTAAAGGTAAACACTGGCTGGCTGTGCAGTTTTTAATCATAGACCTGACCTGTTATCAGGGAAACAGGACCCAAAGTCCTTCAGATGTTAGTTTAGCTTCATAAACTTTGACGATATTGACAAAACTTAGGACAAAATTGTCAAGAGACTCACCAGCATCTATTGCCATTTATTACAGGTGAGGGGAAAAAAATGGTATAGCGATTTTTTTTAAACGATTTCTAATTAGATTTTTTAATGCCTGAATCGATTAAAAAAAATATTTTTTTTTAATTTTCTTTTTTTTAAACGATTTTTAATTAGATTTTTTAATGCCTGAATCGATTCAAAAAAAAAAATTTTTTTAATTTTCTTTTTTTTTTTACAGTAGTGTTTATTGTTTTCATGCATACAAGAGTACACTACATCAACAGTTGCATGTAATCTTCCCTTAAACCCTCCCATTATAGCATACCAGAAGTACACTACATCAACAGTTGCATGTAACCTTCCCAGTATAGCAATGATGCTGCTGATCGGGAGATAAGCATATAGTCCCAGCCCTGCCATTTATACATATATAAATACATCTGAATCAACAACTCACTAAGCCTGTAGCATGTAGCAATTGTTGTCACAGCTCAATCTAGTAGGTTCACTATAAATCCAATTCACACTGTATCTGTATATTATTTTTTATTTTGATTACTGCCATTTTGGTAGTGTCCATGTATAATAGTGCATTAAAAAGCATTGCATACATTCTGGTTACTAAAAGAATGGGGCAATTCACAGAAACTAGCTTTTTTCCAGGGACGACAAAACAGGACAACCTTATACTACATACCAAATATAGAGCCGTGCTGTGTTGAATCGAGTACAAACCACAGAAAAACATCATAAATAAAAACAGACTAGTACACACACACACACACACACACACTTGACTTTCAGTGCCATATAGAAGTGGGAGCGGGAGTTTCCATCAACACTGCTGCAGGTGTGTGCTACTTTGTGAAAAGGAGGAAAGAAGGAAAGAGAAACATAAGAATGAGTATACTACTTCATCATCACATTGTGCCTTGAACTTCTTCCTTCCTCTTGCACATAAAGAGCTGCGCAAAGGATTGTGGGTCAGAATAGACAGGAATGCATGCTGGCTTGCATACTGCAAAATGCGACCGGATGTAGTAGGACATCCTGGTACTTTTGGCATAGTTCATTTGATATACTATGTATTGGGACATACTAAATATTTTTCTGGCATACTATATAGCATGGTAGTATGGGTTATTGGAACGCAGTGATTGTCTCTTCAGAGAATAGCATGTCACTCACCAGTCCACCCACTATGCCTAACGGATAAACAAAGAGGACATTAGGCTACGAAACGACAGGAGTCTCAAGAGTCTCGAGGTCAGTTTTATCCCACGGTGATTGGGTGGTACGCCATCTTGGATAACCGTACCATACTACTTTCCAAGTACCATTTTTAACTGATCTTGACATTCTGATCTTGTCTTTTGTCAAAATGCAAGACGGCGACTGTAGAGTAATTGCTTTGCAGTAGGTACTAGCCTAGGCAGTGCCAATACAGGAGGAACACTGGCTTATCCGGGGTCAACAAGAAACGAGATGACGATGTTTAGAGGCCAAAGAGACTGAGACAGAAAATAATACATTTCTGTAGAAGAAGCACTCTGTAACACTGGCTAATGCACTGTCAATGTCGGGTTCCCTTTGCTTTTCACAGCTGTCACAAGGCTCCCACAACCTGTTTGTGCCAAAAAGATGTTTGCATAATAGTAGTAACAGATAACAGAATTTACAATGTGGACAGCTTTACAATAAGTCATTCCATACATAATCCAGGTATGCCTGGCAGTAGCTGGTTCGGTGTAAATTATCGAGCAATAACTGACTATAAATCATATTTAGTGCTGGCTAAGGTTAAATACAGTACAACACCGGAGGCCAGCACTGCACCTGTGCAACGTAGCAGACAGGCAACGTTAGCACAGCTGAGTGAGGAGTGTGCAAAACCCCAAGGACAGACACCATACACAGTATAGTCGTAATAACATCACAAGTCTTCTTTGTCAGGCTAAAGCTAACCCATGCAAGCCCTGCACTTAGCAAGAAATATTCATAATGGACTTAAAGAGGTGGTAGGTCTGTCACTCAACATCTCATTAAATAGACAGCAGTCTGGTGTGAGGTCTTTAACGGCCCATGTCAAGATGCATACAAACAAGGCATACATACATACATATGTAGAACGCAGGATAAATAAATAAAGTTACAAATCTACCCATATTTTAGCAGTTACCCCTAAACGAGATCAACACAAATCTGTGAATGTTTTGCATGTGGTACTATACCGTGTGTTGCCCCGAGCTCGACGTCCTGATGTGAAGTGACAAACAGTGGCATAAGCGAAACAGAGTTTGTAGCTACGCCAAAGCGGTTTCAGCTTTTCAACCAGCAAAGAAACGCTTAAAGAAGTTCAGATGAGGCTGAGCCTGACGCTATTAAACGCATTGGAATTAGCATTGCGTTTGCATGCGAGAGATTGTAGTACATATGATTCTCCCAGAGCATTAGCCCAGCTCAGTGATCAGTAACGCTGGTATTGTGCATGCCGGTTCATGGCATGCTAACCCGTATGACGATAGGAGGGCAGGGTAGCATAGGAGTTACTGTGGTTTGGGTTTGATCCCTAATGTCCACAGCCACGGGTAAGACGACTCCCACCTGCTCCTTTGTGACATGCATCTGAATTAATTCACTGTAGGTCACCTTGGATAAAAGGCAGTCTATACCCACTAAAGGAAGAGCCTGCAGATTAGCTGGCTAGACAGAGCTGGACATCGGACCCAGTGTACGCAGCGGGCGTCCGGGCCAATGTTCTCACGACCTGTAGACAGAGCTGCTAGCAGGGCTAATCTGGTCCACATGCTATAACTGGCGTGCAATGCCGGCAAGGAAAACACTTTTACACCCGGGAGGACAGGTTTAGAAAGCTCCAGGGTTCAAACTGATCCTACGCTACGCTAGGTGTTAATGATCCAATGTTTCATTCACTCACTTACATATTAAACATTAAACATTGCACGGATACCATTGCGTTGTACTTGCGCAACGACAATGAAGTTGATTCACTATTCTCTAAACGCAAATCACAATTTCAGGTTTATACTCACTTTCATGCCAAGATATCAAGCAATTTCAATTTTGATAAAAAGGACATTGAAAGGAAAACTGCCATATTTTGTTCAAGGTAAAACATTGTAAAAAAAAAAAGTGTGTGTGTGCAGGCACACGTAAACACACATTTCACTATGTGAAGACAACCAAAGGCACGTGCCAGTCTTTCTTGATGTCTAACAGCTTGTCCTTGGGGGGGGGGGGGGGGGGGGGGGGGGGGGTCAGATGGGCCTAGTGAAACGGGTTCAAAGCCTCTTAAGCAGGAACAAGGTATGGCGGGTCTAGGGAACCTAAATAAAACTGCTCTCCTGTGGAGAGCCTGTGGGGGGGCAGGCGTCGGTGCCAGCAAGGAGGAGGAGATGAGAGAAGGCAACGCGAGTCAAACGGATACCTTCACCGCCACAGGAAGCTTAGGGTTGGGTTGAAGTGACACCATGGACACATGATGCAACCCTATGGCTTGAACGTTTGTCCCCTTGCACTACACCCTAACCAGAAAGGTACATGGGGTTAGGAAACTTGCTCTACGATGCCAACTACAGCAGGTAGACTGGCATGCTGATCAAACCCAGTACCGTTTGGGCTGGAAGTCAAACCTAGCCACTATACTCCTATCTTAAATGAACAGATAAATTGTTTTAACCAGTTGCCACCGACATCAATAAAATTAGGCTTTGGTAGTTATACAAGAAATTATATAGAAATGGATGCATTGGTAATAATGAAGCATGTGAAATTGTTGTTTACATGGTTCCAGTGCACCAAACTATAATATATTTTATATATTAAATTGATTTGTGACATATAACCTATGCATATATATCGTACACATGCTTAATGTGTCTTAAGGAACGTCTTGTTATGATGGGGCAAGAGGGAAGTAGGTTGATAGTCTAGGCACAGTCAACACCATCATCAGTAAAAAAAAAAAAAAAAAAGCCTACAGCAAGCAAGTGAGTAGGCAAACTGTTCATGCAAACTAGTTGTGAAATGTTGAACGAATTACAGAAGGGCTTGTTTTGTGAATTTTGCAATGAACACGCAACATTTTGTGTGTGTGCATTATTCCATGTATTCTCTGTGAGTAATATGTGCATATAATTATTTTACAATGGATGTAATGGATTATGCATTGTATGTTTTTCCACACCACAACATCTAACCGGTGCATTAGCAGCCTCTGGAAGTGGCATCGGCAATCAAGTACGGTGGATA